>OY723240.1:320200-551804 GCA_963210315.1 Rhynchopus euleeides | reverse complement strand
ACACCGGATCTCTCCCCACCCGGTGGTCCACCTGACGGATACGCGTGAAAAAAAATGAAAAAAAATGAGAAAAAATCGGCCGAAATTTGCTGTTTTTCGCTAAAAAAAGAGTGTGGGGAGTTGGGTCCAGTTTAGCAAAGTGAGCATATTTTTCGAAAATTGAAAAATTGGGGACACCAAAAGTCCCCAAACGAGTCTTCGACTTGGCCAGCAGAGAGAATTTGTTTGGTGAAAAAATGCCCCAAAAATTGTCGGCCAAAAGTTACTGTTGAAGACGGCACAAGTTCTCTGCACAGGCTGGGTGGGCGCAACGCTGACGAACAACGACAAGCCGGAGGCTGCGACTGTGAAGAATACAACGAACGGCCCGGGTCCTCCTCTAGATGCCCAGGAACAATGTCCTTCCCACCGGTGTTACGCGGGGCGTTCCGGGGGTGGGATAGTGCTGCTGCACAGATGCCAGTGTGCCCGTTGAGGAGGGCCACTCCAGTCAGACCTGCTTGTTGCTTGTACATCACAAACAGCAGACCCAGAGTGGAGTGCCTCATCCCGGTCAACTCAAACACTGCTAGATTGACGAGGCCACCACCTCCTGGCACTGCCTGCACGACAGGGACGGGTGACCTGCAGGTCGTCGTGAGCAGGACCATGGCAGCCCACTCGAACACCTGTGCGGGGTACCGCAACTCATCTTGCTGCGGGTGTGCAGCGGGTGCGAGTGCGCCCCGGCCGGGGGTGGCACATACTCCTCCAGGTTTTGCTGACCTCCCAGAGCGATGGCTCAACAGCCACAGCCTTGCCCCGTCAGCCTGCCCACGCTCCGCCCCTGCCGACGGGGGGGGGGGGGGGGGGCTCAATCCGCAGTTCCTCGCCGCATTCGCCGCCACGGACAGGAGAAATACGCACAGAGGAGGAGCAGGCAGCTCATTAAACGGCTGGTCCCCCGGTGTATCTGGATGCACCGCCCCTGCACATACGGACAGCAGGGGCTGGAAAAAGAGATCTGCATTTTTTTGACCTCCCCGCCATCTGGATTTCCAGATCAGCCGTGAAGCTGCATACAGTCATCATGCACTGCATCATATCAGACCCACGGGTTCATCAGCCCCTTAGATTCAGACCATGCATTGTCCAGAACTGCACCCTGTCCTTCAACACCAGTAGATCCACGGCTCATGGGCCCATGTGACGACAAAAACCTGATCGTAGCTCATAGCAAAGATGGGTAACACGATCAAGATCATCTGTTCCCAGATGGACGTCTCCTGTTTCCAGGTTTAGGGTTACCGCGAGTGGAGCGCAGATTTACCAAGGTGTATCAAGAGAGTATGCAGCACTGTCCCAGCAGTTCCTCCTCCTTGGTTCCGACCTCCCACAGTTCTTCGATGACAGGCACAACAGAGTAAGAAGCAACACAGCCAGATCCTTCGATCAGGCCCAGACCCAAGCAACAGAGCGGGGGGGGGGGGGGGATGAAGTACCTCCTTCAAGAACGTCGCACCACTGGTGATCGCGGCGTCAGGGAAACCGGCCGTCCTGATGAGAAGACGGTCGCTGCGAAACGGCCACTACACAACCCGGGAACCGGGTCGCAATTGAAAACGGGGGGGGGTGCGGGGGGGGGGGGGGGAAGGAGCCTGCCACAAACCCGTGACGGTGTGTTTCAGGGGGGGTGCGGGGGGGACAGGGTCACAGTCATTGTCACCACGTGCACTTGACAGACGGTAATTCCAACTACAGATCAGAAACCGACTGAAGATAGCGGCCTGGTCTCGGTGACTGCACTCGGAAGACTCTCCCTCAGACGTGGGATGCGGGTCACAGAAGTCAGGGCGTGGAGGCAGGGCTGTGAACCCGTCAGTCATGAAAGAGGACAGAGCTCAGTGGGGCCGGGGATGGTGTGGATGCATCCATGCATGCATCCACGGCATCCATGGATGCCCGAAAAAGTCAAAAAATGGCTTATGGACTTGGGACAGGAAAATCGCCGGAAACCCCGAAAATCGACAAAAAAATGGCGAAAAGCCGATTTTTGGGCCCATTCACCCAGGAGCACGTTTCTAGGCCTCTGTGAAAAATCAATTTTTTTGGAATTTTTCGCGTTTTTGGCCAACTACTCGCCCAGCCAAATTCGATTTTTGGCTGGGAAATGCAGGGAAATGCACAAAATCAACGAATTAAGCCGTTTTAACCCCTTTCGTGGACTTTTTGGTTTCAGAAGGGTTTTAGGGGTGTCCATACTGGCCCTTGGCACATTTCCTGAAAATTCCATCCCCTGCAGGCAAACCGGGTATGGATGACTGCCTGCAGGCATGCACACATTCATCCACTGCAGGCAGGGCTTCGGAGCTCCAGGCTGTGTGTGGATGCATCCACAAAACTTGTGGATGCATGCGCTGCAGGCACGGGAAATACTGAGAGCGATGAAGAGGACGAATACGTGTGGGAGGGAGGAGGCGAGCACAAAAGGGCGTCGGCTACCAAAGGGCGTCGGCTAACCAAAAATGGCTGAAAAAAAAATCGAAAATTTTCCGAAATTTTTCAGTGTGGCACCCCAGTGAGCCCCAGATTCTGTTGAGCCAGGCGAAAAAAAAATTTTTTTTTTTGGCCAAAAAAATTTTTTTCGACATGTCGAAATTTCGGACCCCGGGTCACCAGGGCCGTATGGAAATTTAGCCACTGTGGCTAGCCGTAGTGGCTAAAAACAGTTAGGCGTTTTTTTCGATTTTTTTCGAATTTTTCAAAAATTGGACAACTATTTTCCCCAGCCAAAAAACCTGGCTAAATTGGCTAATTTTGGCTAATTTTGCCTAAATTTCCATACCCCCACTGCGACCATTCCCGGGCCTCGGAAATCAGATTTTGGCCCCTCAAATGCGGTGCCGGTCCGGACAAAAAACCGAAAAAATCGTGAAAAATGGCCCATTTTCCCCAGCCAAAAATGGGCCAAAAATGCCCCCGGACACCCCCAGAGACATGTCCTAATCCGGGGTGCCAGTTGGGGGGACCTTTCGAATTTTTTTTCGAGGAGAGGTCAATTGAACGTTTTTGGACATCTGAGGCCACTGCGACCATTCCCAGGCCTCGGAAATGAGATTTTTGGCCCTCAAATGGGGTACCGGTCCCCACGAAATTCCGAAAAAATCATGAAAATCGAAAGGTCCCACGCACCAAATTCTGCCCAAAAATCGTCAAAAATGGACATGTCATATGCAGCAATGGGGCACCAATCACTCCCCAAATTTTGCTCAATGATTCCACGGCAAGCCAGATTTTCTGATCAATTAGTTTGTTTGAGCATGTTCCTGGCCCTTGTTTGGAAAGTAGATGACCCCTGGCTGGAGAGGACGGTTGTGCTTGACCGGACGGAGAGAGAACCTTCTCCATAACCACCTCCACTCCACAATGCCACAAGTGGCAGGAAGGCCGGGTGTTACAGGCCTCAACCAGGGTTCCAAGGCTCTCTACTTCCTGGCTGCGTCAGGGATCACCGGGTACAGCGAGCAGGATTCCCTGTCCTGACACCCCAGCATGTGCCACCGGAAGAACCCGAAACAGCAGCCCCCCCTCATGGGGGTTGCAAGAGGCACGGAAATCGTTCAAATCGGACCAAGTCCGAAAATTCGGCACTTTCTTGGGCACAAATTGCGGTCCGAAATTTTCCGATTTTTTGAAAAAAGGCTAATTCTGTAAGGGGGACCTTTTCGAATTTTTTTTTTCGGGCACTTTTTCCACAAGGAAATGTCCGCCCTGTCCGCTACTGTCCACTACCGATTTCAAGGATCCTCCTCAAAGTCACAAAAAAAACCGCCAAAAATGAGACCGACCTTTTTTTTTTCCCAGAAAACCGGGAACCGGGAAACCCTGGTTTTGAAAACCGGAAAACCAGACCTATCTTATCCCCTGTTTTACACACAACAGGCACGTAGCTTGAAATTGGATTTTCAGATTTTTGCTGGTTCTGCTGGTCTGGGGAATTTTCCGGCGCTTCGCCCAAAATCTTGTCCTGACCGAACACCGGGTTCTCCGGAGCGCGTCCGGAGGCACGGAGTACACAGCGCCACAGTGGGTCTTCGCTACGGTGCCGAAACGGTGTGTTGGTGCTTTTCCTACGTATGTATAGGAAGAAATCGCCGAACTTTGACGAAAACTTGACGGTAGCGAAGAACCCCACAGTCGCATATTGACAAGCACAAGCCACAGGGGGGTCTGGGGGGCGGAGCCCCCCAGCCGCCGGAGGCCACGGTAGTGAACATCTGTTCCTTCTGGGCTGAACACGGTGTGGATCTCTCCGACATCAGGTCGGAACCCAGTCCTGCGCGGGAAGCAGTCCTCGGGAGCCGAAATCCTCGTGGTTCGGGCCTGCTGCAGGGTACATCTTCGGCCTGGTGTGAGGGAAAACCAGGGGTGGAGCTTGGGGGTTTTTTCGGGTCAGCTGACCTGATTTTCTGCAGGCCCTCACAAAAAATCAGGTCAGGGGTAAAAAGAAAAAAAAATATAGATTTTCGGAAAACCGGAAAAGTTGGCTCCTCGCCTTGGGGTCTCAAGGTGACCAGGAGGCGTTTCGTGAGCAAAGTGACCCCAGCAACATGAGCACAGGCCTCAAACAGTCACAATAGAGGACAATTGAAGCTGCCCAACCCGTACCGCGCAACAGACGTTTACTACCGTGGCCTCCGGCGGCTGGGGGGCTCTGCCCCCCAGACCCCCCTGTGGCATGTGCCTGTCTTGTACCCAAGCCCTTTACATCAGGGAATGGAGTACAGACCGCCCTCAGTATCCTCAGGAGGACGCAGCCAACTCACACAGAATCCGTACGCCCGCAAGTCACAGATGTTCACTACCGTGGCCTCCAGCGGCTGGGGGCTCCGCCCCCCAGACCCCCCTATGGCATGTGTTTGTCTTGTAACCAAGTCCTTGCGCGTCCGGGGCTGCATCTCAGTTCCGGTACCCTCGCGGGAGGCTGGGCCCGAGCACTGATCTCTGAGACGAACCGGGGGGGAACCCATTCAGTGAGAAAAATTGGCTGACCCGATCTGACCCGATCCAGCCCGCAACCCCAAATTTCAAGCTCCACCCCTGGGGAAAACCCCCCCACCAAAAAAAATTCTGGGGTTTCCCGGATTTATACTTTTTTTTTTTTCCCCCCAGACCAGCAACATAGGCAACTGCTGGTCTCGAGACCAGCTGGACCCCCCAAGCTACATGCCTGACACACAACACGGCGGAGCCCTCCTGTCAAAGTGTCGAGAAAGATGGCGGGGGTGAGTGGGGGGAGGGTAGGGTGGGAGACCACCCGATCCCTTGTTTTTCTGATACAGTTCGACACAGGGGAGCACAGCCGTGGAGTGGAACCTTTCTGTACCCCTCTGCGCTGGATCTTGCGAATGCTGATGCGGAGCCCACCAGTGTGGCACCTAATATGTTGTTGGCCTGGCCCACCCTTCTGCACTTCTGAGCCAACTCTCTTCCATTTCGGTTTTTTCTGTCGCGTTTTGCAGCGGTGGCTGGCACAGACAGTTTTTCGTAACCTTTTTTTTTTGCTGGTCTTCCGCTGCAACAAGCCTTGCTCGTTACAGCGGAAAGAGTCTGGAGTGGGAGCGTACGGCACGTGCAGTGTGTTTTTGAGAGAGCATTGCAAAAGACATACACCATCTCATCGACAAGGCCCCTCCACAGGGGCCACAGCCCACTGCCGCTCGTGCGCCACCCACAAAAAACCACACGGGGGCACTACAGCCCCCTCTTCTTAACCGTCTTCCCACCCCTCCTCTTTCCTCTTGTCCCCTTCCCGTTCCTACCCCCCCCCCCCTCACTCCTGTTCCTTGGCACCATTTTGTTAGCTTGTAACAACACATTAACCATCTCCGACTCCCTTCCTCGCCCCCTTTCCTCCCAAATTTGCACTTCTGGCACTGATCAGATGGGTTCTGGTCGTAATTTCTTTTTTTGGCGTTGTGCCCACCTCAAATGGGCTGCCCGGTAGTACTTTTCAGAAGTTCTCTGGTTGCCTCTTCTTGACTGACCACTTCTTGACAGCTGAAGTGCAAGCGTGTCTCCATCACAGTATCGTCTCATGACGACGAAACGCCTCTGCTCGAACGACCCGACAAGCCAAAAATGTGCGGCGCTGTCGATTTTTGGGGCCTTCTCCCGCAGTGGGCCACTCCTGGTTATGACCCGCTTTGGAGGGTGGGGGTTTGCCCCCCTCGAACAATGTCACCGGGATCATCCTTGGCTGCGGGGCGGGTGTGTTGAAGCGGTAGTGTGGAAGCGTCAACCCAGAAGCCGAAACGCTGTGATCGAGAGATTGGCAGCGAACCTTTCCCATCTAACAGAATGTGACGCAAAGAGAACACAGGACGAACCGATGATGGCGCCGGGGTCGGGTGTGCTTTGCTCCGAGGGGCTGTGACCCCGTGTTGTTCAGCATCTCGTACTCATGATATGATACAGCTGTCTGGACCGACCAACGCTGTGCGATCCTGTGTGGGAAAGGATGGAGTGGCGCACCACTTATTTTTGTATCTTCACCGCAAAGCGGCTGCATTTTACACAGTTGCTGGGCGAGAGCGATTCTGCCTCGCAGTTGGAAGAAGATGTCACAACTATTCCTCGCGCGAGAGCCTCGACGAACTGTCTTGCGTTCGTTGGGTCCTGCCCCGTTTTTTTTGGAAATCGTTCGACCCAAAGTTTTAGGATCACCACCTTTCGTTCCACGTCACAGGCCTAAACACAGCCTTGCGACACAATGCGCGCACTCAACAAATAAACGTCTGGGATCTGTTCTCCCACAGTTGCTGGACAGGGTGTCAGCCACAAAGCGAAAGGAGTATGATTCTGCGTGCGATCTACGAACGCCCCTTCTCTCGTTTACACCCCCCCCCCCCCCTCCCCTTTCTTGGTCTGAATGGCACTGCACCCAGATGTTGTCATGCGACGCCACTCCACCTCATACACTGCGGAACCGAGTAGATCAGGGTGCCGATGGGCCTACCTACGGTAGCCTCGACGTGTTGTGCCTCGTGTATGTGGCTTAGAGGGAGACTGGCAGAGTGCATGACACAATGGACGTACAGACATTCAGAAGCCTGTCACAGGAGAAGACACCGCTGATCAAGGACGTCATACTGGTTCTTTATATTTGGGGGACTCACCCACTACACCCCAACACACGCAGCTCTGGCTCGCCGCGACCCAAGCGTCGGTTCCGCTTGGTGCACTGGCCTTGTCATCTGTCTGCGCTTATGCGATACCACCACGGATTGAAGAAGTGAGATGGTGGTCGGCCCCGGTTCCCACCGTATCCCCAGTGTCGCTGTTGCATTTCATTTTTTCACTTTTTTTGCACACTCGTGTGAGCAGAAAGTCACCCACCACAGGAATCATCCAAACGTGCTCTATACACTAACTCCACCCTTCATCAGGCTCAGGGTGTGATTATCATTTCAGGGTTTGTGTGTAGAAGCGTCAACGCATCAACAAACAAAATACAGGCAAAGAGCGGTTGCTGCTGAATGGTGAAGTGACTTTTTGGTCGACACGGCAGGTCACAGCACTTCCACCCTGCACCTCGGTGCGCTGCACGCACCCCCACCACAGATCTCTTTTCCTACACCGGTAGCACAATGAGGGTGCTGTGTGTTGCGCTGCTCGTGGCCTCTGCCACAGCGCTGTCCCCGCCTGTTGCACACGCAGTGGGAGCGACGCTGGAGGAGCTCCTGGAGCTGCGGAAGGATCCGCGGTTCCCGCACAACATCAACGATGCGCTGCGACTCGACAACTACACGATAATGACTCTGCAGCTTGCGGTCGCCACTTTTGCAGCATGGCCCCCGAAGGTGGTGTCGCAGTTCGTGGTGCCGCCCAGCGTGGCCTCCCCTCTGCCCGCTATCCCGTTCGGGGTTCTCACTGACGTGATGATCCCGCTGATCGACGAGACGTTCCTGGCTATGTCTCCGGAGGAGATTCAAGCGAGCCAGGCCACTGCTGTCGAGGAGTCGTACCCCCACGGCAGCTGGCTGTGCGGGACGTGGTACGAGGGTGAGGACGCACAGGCAAGCATCGACGCTCTGTTGGTGGGGGCGAGGAACCCCGACCGTGTGCTGGTGCCGTACGGCCCAGAGCGCTACACCAACGAGGGACTGTCGGTGACTGTGTTCCACGAGATGGGGCAGCACCGTGTGGAGAAGGTGCGTGCCGGGGACGCACACGCAGAGGGTGCCACGTACGCAGTGTACCTCGGATTCGCCGACGCCTTGGAAGTGCGGCCTGGGTTTGCGCGCTACGGGGCGGATGCCTACTTCAACGCAGACGGGGAGGTGACGCACATCCGCCGCCTGGGCAAGACGTACTACCCCTCGCAGCCCGGGTGGGCCAAGCACACGCTGACGGACGTGACACTGCGGGAGTGCGGGGAGCTGGGCGGGTGGTACAAGTGCTGGTCGCTGTTGCAGGGACGGACGCCATGCAAGTGCCACGTGCCTGCCAAGGTCGGGTTCAGCCACGCCCGCATGGCCTTCCTGGGGACGCTCCGTATTGTTACCACAGCTGTCGACCACCTGTCATGGACCCACCTGTCTGTGTCAAATGCTCTGGTGACATCAAACGTGCAGGAGCTGGACATCCACCACCCGCTTCGCAGGCTCATGCACCCGCACACGTTCAGCGCCGTAGCCACCAATGTCCGGGCGGCTGCTATTCTTGCGACCGAATCAGGAGGCCTGGAACGCCTGACCTCGCTGTCGTCGGTTGGTGTGAAGCAGGTCTGGGACTACGTCGTCGCGAACGACCAGAGGATGCGGTTCATGACACCCCCGCAGCGCTTTGCTGCACAGGGCTTCACTGCGTCGGACAAGGTGCAGCTGCCTCTGCACGAGGATGGGCTGGCCTTTTACGCTGTGGGGAAGGAGCACGTGCACAACTTCACGTCCCTGCACTTCCCTGGGGACACGTGCGGTGCGGACGAAGGCGTGCGGAAGTGGGTGGCACGTGCCAACTCGGTGCTGCCGAACCACGACCTGCCGACGGGCGACGCTATCACGTGCAGCAACCTGGAAGACATCCTGGCGACCTTCATCTATACCACGACGGCTGAGCACACGCACGTTGGGGTGGTGAACGCCATTGTCCAAGACCCGTGCCACGCCCCATCGGCCTGGCGGGAGGGCGAGCTGTGTGGCACCCCCAGGACAGTGACCATCGGGCGCGTCATTGCCGAGGTCACAGGGCTAGGGATGCCTCTGCTGATGGACGACTACACCCACCTGTTCCCTGCTGAGGCTGACAAGCAGCAGTGGCGCCACTTCCAGGCAGAGCTGCAGAAGTTCCAAGCCAGTTTGTTGGCAAAGAACCAGCAGCGCACACGCCCCTTCCGCAGCTTCGACCTGTCTGTGGTGGAGGTGTCGGTTGCGGTGTGACGATGTGTGCCAAGCGAAGCCTCTGTGGCACGCAAGGCATTTCTTCAGACTTCCACATGCACCCCTTGTTGGTTGTCCTGATCACGCCTGTCTTCCTCCCGCACACTAAGCCCCAGGAGGAGCAGATGGGTGTGTAGTGACCTCGTTTGAACAGTTTGAACGTTTTGTTTTGTCCGTGTTCACAGCATTCTCCTGGTGAGAGGGGAGCTACTGTTTCGTGTGGGTTGGCCCTGCAGGGCCTACCCACAGGGGCCGTGCCATGCCCGTTTGGTATTATGTGTCTGCGTGTGTCAGAGCATATTATAGGGGGTCTAAACTGAGGCGATCCCTCACATTTAACATACTTTCTCTACGTCAGGCCGTTCGCTCTGGGTGAAGTTGGGCCCAACTTCGCTAAAACCCTGTGCCTGGAATTTTGTTCAAAAAATATCACATTTTCGCACAAGGCAAAAAATGGTCAAAAAACCCGAAAATCGGGTTTGTAGGGTGTAGGTCCCCTGTCTGAAAATGCAAAATATGGCCCCGCAGGTGCCCCCAGAGTGATTTAAAATTGGAAAATCGACATTTTCCACCTACGGGAAATCCCCCAAAATAGGGGGTCCCCAGCCACGACCCCCAAAAAAATGTCCCGCGCGCCTCTAAGGCACTCTGGATTTTTATTATGTCATCCAGATGTCACATCTGGGTCCAGGAACACCGGTTTTTGGCCTCAGGAAGTCGAAAAATATGTGTGGGAATTTTTATTCCTGACCAGGATCACCTAAAAGGCCGATTTCCCCTGTTTACACATGGGGGATTTCATGCAACGCCCGCTCGTGTGCTGAGTGTGCTATCCGCGACGTGGACGCGGTGGCCCTCTTCCTCCCAGAAGCCACCGATCTTCCTCATCCAACTTCACCTCCGGATGTACGCGGCACGTGCTTGGGTTGTCCTGTCGCAGTGCAGCAGAAGTTCCTGTGCACTGCTGCCCAAGCCATTTCGGCTGCACGGAATATGCCACGCAGAGTAACCTGGTATCGCGTGACCAGCTCGTGAGGCTTGGTGCCCCGAATCGAATCGATAGGCTGCGAGGTGCATTGCCTCGGTCAGTTGATGTCCTTGCGTGTGCATTTTTGTGCACAACAGTCCCTTGGGTATCTGCAGCGCAGGTGCCTGCACTGGACCAGGACTCCTGATTTACCTCTGGCACTTGTTGATCGGGACGGATGCGGCGACATGCCACGGTGCCCATGGATAGCCATGCCGGCACGAAAGTACGTTCACGACGGTTGATTACCATTGCTGCACTCTGTCAGAACCCGAAGGGTCTCAGCACACCTGAACGCCCACCAGGCCCCCCAGCAGGGGGTGAAACCAAAGGGTCCCCCTGGGGTTTTTTGACCCAAAATTTTCGAATTCGACATGTCCCCGGGATTTCCACTATGTCGCAGATTTCGACCATTGGGTCAAGAAAACCTAAAAATCTAGGGGGGAGGTGCTGAAGGATTGCACTGAAAATTTTATCTAACTCGGTCAAAATTCCAGGCACAGGGTTTAAAGATATAAATCTTCAGATTTGCTTCGTCCCAACTTCGCCCAAGGGGACGAAGTTGGGATAAAACAAATTCTGGGCCCGGCACCCACCCCCAAGGGGGGTGGGTGGTGAAAGAGCCCACTGGATCACAAGGATCAGGTTATGGGGAATGCTCACAGGAACGGAGTGTCAGAAGGAGAGCACAACTACCTTCCCCAAAGTACGATGTATTGCTCCGCCCAGATCCCCCTGTGCCGGGTTTGCAGATTTTTTCCACGGTACCAGTACCGGTCCCGTTGGTCACCTTGCCTGTGTCTGGTGCCCAAGTCCTTTCTTCAAGTCGCATCAGGTATCCCCAGGAAGACGCAGCCATCTCACACAGAATCTATGCATCCGCAATGAACATATGTTCACTACCGTGGCCTCCGGCGGCTGGGGGGCTCCGCCCCCCAGTCAGCGGAGGCAGTCGAACTGTGTGTATGGCCCAATCCACGGGGCTCCTCGGGTTTCGCTCATAAGCAAGGCGATTAGTGCCTCCGGAGGTACTAACAGCCTTGCCAGAAGTGCAGTGATCTGCCCTCTCAAGAAAAGGTAAACCCCCCTCCCGCATAATATTAAATATAGGGGGCCCTCGCTACCAAGTGTGACTGAGTGAGAAAAAGTGAGAAGTCAGCCATGTTTGGCTGACAACTGACGACTCGTGACTCACAGTGACTCGTAGCGAGGGCCCCCATAGAATATTTAATATTATGCGTATACAGTGCCGCAGAAAAGTTTCGAACGAACAAAAGTTTTAAAATTATCCGTTCGAAAGTTTTTTCGTCTCAAAACTTTTGTTTTGTTTTAAAAGTTATCTATCCTGCATCATGGGAGTTTCCTAGAGGTGTGTGGGATGATGTGCCACATGTGCAACACTCCAGCGCTGTGAACAGGCAGTCTTTGGGTCAGGCGGGTGTCAGCATCCTTCAACCTCACTCAGGTTACTCCTATCTGTCCCCTATCGCCAGGTTTGCTGCGAGTTGCCAAAAGCGGATGAGTTTGCGGATCGCAGGCAGAGAGGCCAGAAGAGGAATGTCCAACCTCAACAGGGTCGTTATCCCCAGTCGAGTGGTTTCCGCAACCGAGCGGTCCATCCCTCCAAACCACACGACATGGGGGCCTTTTCGGGTCCACTGGATGCTGCTGACATCGCAAATAGAATGACCTCGACCTGTCCAGTCCTGTCAAGAAGTATTTTTAGTATCTCTCTTGTCAAGAAATCTTTGTCCGAAAACACTTCGGAGAAAGATCCTTGACTTTGAAACAAAGTATTGAACAAAAGAATGTGTTAAAATTTTTCGCGAAGCGCGATTTTCGTCTTAAAACTTAAAATTATCTTAAAATTTATCGTGTTCGAAACTTTTCTGTGGCACTGTATTTAATATTATGAGTTATATTGAATATTATGAGTTTTGGGGGCCGATATTTAATATTATGAGTACTGGGCTGTTTGCTACCAGGACTCACTTGCAAACAACCGCTAGCGAACAACGGGTGCTGAAAATAGGATTTTTTCAGTCACCTACGTTATGTACAGACGCTGTGCGTCCCCGGAGATGACCTCTTTTGGCCTACTAGCCGAATAAAACGGCCAAAAACCCCCCAAAAACGCCCTATTTAATATTATGAGTTACCGTATACGTAAATATTATGGAACGTAAATATTATGGAACGGGCCCATTTTTGGCCGGTCCGTTCCATAATATTTACGTTCCAAAATATTTACAGGGCCAGTTGGGGACTCGGTGGTGAGGACGGCTTGCGTCAGGAATCGCGCGAAAAGTGCACGAGTAGGTCCCGTCAGGGACTCTGCATGCCGTCCGATCACCTGGTCCAAGTCCCCGAGTCGCAGAAAGCCCTGTAAATATTATGGAACGAAAAAAATCTGGAACGCCAACCCACCAGCGTTCCAAAATATTTACGTTCCATAATATTTACGTTCCATAATATTTACGTTCCAAAATATTTACGTATACGGTATTTAATATTATGAGTTACCGTATACGTAAATATTTTGGAACGTAAATATTATGGAACGTAAATATTATGGAACGTAAATATTTTGGAACGCTGGTGGGTTGGCGTTCCAGATTTTTTTCGTTCCATAATATTTACAGGGCTTTCTGCGACTCGGGGACTTGGGCCAGGTGATCGGACGGCATACAGAGTCCCTGACGGGGCCTACTCGTGCACTTTTCGCGCGATTCCTGAGGCAAGCCATCCTCACCACCGAGTCCCCAACTGGCCCTGTAAATATTTTGGAACGTAAATATTATGGAACGGACCAGGCAAAAATGGGCCCGTTCCATAATATTTACGTTCCATAATATTTACGTATACGGTATATTTAATATTATGCGTTATATTTAATATTACCTGGGACCCCCCGTGTATAAGTCCCCCCCCCTTACCCCCGTGTTTAAGTCCCCCCCTGGGGGTCTGGCAGGGGGGGGACTTAAACACAGGGGGACCTAAACACGGGGGTGGGCTGGTCTGGAGGGTCATCAGGTGGCCCCTAGGCCCTCCAGGTGCTGTCAGAGTCGAAAAGTGGGGTGCCAAAAGTCCATCCGGACCGGAATTACCCCCCTACGACAGCAGAGGAAGAGGTCTTCTTGGTCTCCACTGTGCCACCCCCGTGTTTAAGCCCCCCCTGTGTTTAGGTCCGCCCCCCCCCGTGTTTAAGTCCCCCCCGGCCGAAAATCGCCTCCAGGGGGGGGGGGGACTTAAACACGGGGGGTCCCAGGTATGCGTTATATTTAACATGGTATGACAACGATCTTGCAAGAAATGTTAAGATATCTCGAAATTTCTTAAGACGTCTTAATGTAATGCCGAAAGGGCCATTTCTTAAAGATTTCTTACTGATTTCTTAAGACGTGTTTCTTAATGCCTAGCATTTTAATGTCCATCATTCTGAAAAAGATCTTAAAAGATCTTTTCCAGAATGATGGACATTTTTAATGCTGGGAGATATGGAAATAATGTCCATCATTTCATTAAGAAATCTTACTGGGGGGGGGCAATTAATCGTGCATAGTCGAATAATCGTGCATAGTCAAATAATCGTGCCTTTTTGAAACAGGCATTTATAAAGTTTTTTCCGCTGAATAATCGTGGGGTGCACGATTATTCACTTTTGGCTATTTTCGGTCAGTTCTGGAAGAAAAATGAGCAATTTTTCCCGCAGAATTTTCAAAAAACTCGTTCTTTTGAATGTTGGGAGCCCGTGCGGATCGTGGTGGGGTCATTTCGACCATGGGGTGTCTGTCTTCACCCGTGACTGGTCGTCACCATTTTGGCTCATATTCGTCCACATGTCCGGCCTTGAGCCCCCAGTTTCAACACGAAAATGAGCCCAGACGGTCACTGCCAGTAAGGGGTGAAGACAGACACCCCATGGCCAAAATGACCCCACCACGATCCGCACAGATTCCAAATATGCAAACGGACGAGGTTTTTGCGATGTTTGTCCCCAGAACTGACCAGAAAACTTGCAAAAGTGAATAATCGTGCACCCCACGATTATTCCCCCCCGTCAACTTTTTGACTTTTTTTGGGCCCCTCAATTATACCCGCCCGTTCGCCAATTAATAGTGGAGTGCACGATTATTTGCCCCCCCCCAGTAAGAAATCCTGCATTTCTTAAAAATAATGGGGGTCATTGGGGGCCCTCGCTACCAAGTGTGACTGAGTGAGAAAAAGTGAGAAGTCAGCCATGTTTGGCTGAAAACTGACGACTCGTGACTCACAGTGACTCGTAGCGAGGGCCCCCATTAATTTAAGAAATTTAATGCAGCACCTGCATTAAGACGTCTTAAGAAAGAAGTGAAAAGATCCTTTTCTTATTAAGACCTTTGGAGGATTCTTCATATTCCTGGATTTCCCGAATTTCCTGGATTTCCCCTGGCCCCTTAGGCGATTTCAGGGCGGACAGGGCGGACATGCCCGGACCCGGAAATCCGGGTGTCCGGATGTCCGGGTCCAATTTTGACCCCCCCCCCCCCCCCCCCCCCCCCCGGACATTTCCCGAATTTCCCGCCCGGACATGTCCGCCCGGACATCCGGACATCCAGAAATGTCCGCCCCGGACAGGGCGGACATGTCCGGGCGGACATTTTCTGGTGTCCGGATGTCCGGGCGGACATGTCCGGACCCGGAAATTCGGGAAATCCAATTTTGACCCCCCCCCCCCCCCCCCTAGGGGGGGTCAAATGCCACCCTTTTACGTGGACAAACACGATTTTTCAAAAAACCGGCGCAGAGGCCCCAAAGCCCCCGTAAACCCTCCAAACCCCCCCAGATCGGTCCGGAAACCCATCGAACCCCACTTTTCCACCATTCCGGGCACCTCAGGTGCCCGAATTGGGGTACCTAAATTTTGTGCCACCGTTTGGTACCGGACAGTGCCACTGTGTGGGAGGTTGGAAAAGAAAATGCCCCAACACACCACATCTGAGGGTTGCAATGCATGTTGCTTGCCAACCACGTCATCCGGTGGGTGTCAGGCGCTATGTAGGTGGCATTAGCCAGGTCTTCGATGAGTTCTGGCTTGTATATGTACCTCCCTGCCACCATGCACCGGGAGGCTGCCTGTAGGTACGGAACAAGTCCAGATGGTCGTGTGATTCCTGTGCAGCAGTGCTCCACAACCGGGATGTGTTGACAACGACTGTTGCAACACGAGCTGTACATTCCGGGAACACACGAAGTGCGCTGTCGTGGTACCCATTGTGCCAGAATTGGTACTTGCTGCGGTCTACTTTGCCTGGCCCAAGAGCACTGGTACTGAACAGTGCAATATGCGTGGCGAGGTGAATGCAACGGAAGCGCGCAAAGTCAATACAGCTCTCGGATGGCGGGTGGTGGTGTCACTAGTGTGTGACGTTCACTCGAGGATACAACGCATCACAATGAATCAGCAACCGTGGACCGAGTACAATACGCTCTCTGTGGCTGGTGTGGGGGACAAAGGCAGTGCCTGTGCCGCAGGCAGGGAGGTACATATACAAGCCAGAACACATCGAAGACCTGGCTGATGCCACCTACATAGCGCCTGACACCCACCGGATGACGTGGTTGGCAAGCAACATGCATTGCAACCCTCAGATGTGGTGTGTTGGGGCATTTTCTTTTCCAACCTCCCACACAGTGGCACTGTACGGTACCAAACGGTGGCACAAAATTTAGGTACCCCAATTCGGGCACCTGAGGTGCCCGGAATGGTGGAAAAGTGGGGTTCGATGGGTTTCCGGACCGATCTGGGGGGGTTTGGAGGGTTTACGGGGGCTTTGGGGCCTCTGCGCCGGTTTTTTGAAAAATCGTGTTTGTCACCCCCATTTGACCCCCCCTACCCCCCCCCCCCCCGGACATGTCCGGCCAGGACCTCAATAGTTTGATTTTTGGTCCAGAAAATAGTTTGAAAATTTTTGAAATCTGGGTGCCCGAAAAAAAATTTCCTAAGACCGGCGATTTGTAGGGGGACCCTTTCGAATTTTTTTTTGGAGAAGGGTAAATTGAACGTTTTTGGCCAAATGAAGCCACTGCGACCATTCCCGGGCCTCGGAAATCAGATTTTTGCCCCTCAAATGCGGTGCCGGTCCGGACAAAAAACCGAAAAAATCGTGAAAAATGGCCCATTTTCCCCAGCCAAAAATGGGCCAAAAATGCCCCCGGGCACCCCCAGAGACATGTCCTAATCCGGGGTGCCAGTAGGGGGGACCTTTCGAATTTTTTTTCGAGGAGAGGTCAATTGAACGTTTTTGGACATCTGAGGCCACTGCGACCATTCCCAGGCCTCGGAAATGAGATTTTTGGCCCTCAAATGGGGTACCGGTCCCCACGAAATTCCGAAAAATTCATGAAAATCGAAAGGTCCCACGCACCAAATTCTGCCCAAAAATCGTCAAAAATGGACATGTCATATGCAGCAATGGGGCACCAATCACTCCCCAAATTTTGCTCAATGATTCCACGGCTACACGGTGGACTCCAGCGGCCCTAGCGGGAGTCTGGGAGCGGGAGTCTGAGCGGGTGTCAAAGACTCCCGCTAGCGGGAGTCTATACTCCCGCTAGGGGGAGTCTGACTCCCCCTAGCGGGAGTCTTTTCACCTATTTTCATCCATTTTTCCCATGATATAGTTACAGTCTACTGGCGTGGGGGGTAAAATCATGGTGGAAGAGGGATGGGGAGGGGCTTGTTTTGCTTCTGTCAGTTTCCCCGGACTCTGGACTACCTACCTATCCTCCTGGTAGCGGCTGCACCTGCGGAGGTGAGCGGTTAGAATTTGAGGTGTCAAAGTGCGGCCATCGCCTGTCGTAGTTGTGTTACACCTTGGGCAAGACAAGCCATCCTGCAGGCCTCATCTTCTTCGTCAGAACTGTCATCCCCCTCCTGCTGTGCGCGTTGGTCAAGCGTGCTCAAAGTCGCCTCGGATGACACGAATGGTGTGAAAGTCGCCCCCAGCGGGATTGGCATTTTGCACAAGCAGAGCGATAATTTGCGGTGTCCTTCGGGGAACCGGGACAGGAAGTAGGGCGCGCTGATGGGTTCAACGAAGTCCTGTGTGTTGCAGTGCACAAACCCCTTCTGCAGCTGTGTCAACTGTGTGCAAAGAACATACACAGCCAATCTATGAGCGTGTCGGGTGTGCAGACACGGACACAGAATGACTTCTCTATACCCGAGGATCCCGTCCTGCGACAGGTGCGCAACCTTCCAAGGCATGCCCGATGCGCGCCGCTTCTCTTCTGCCATCGCAAGATCTCTCTCGTAAGTTGCGGAGCTGGCGATTGTAACGGCATCTTTCTTGCGATGTCCGTTCTCTGCTTCTTCAAATTCGTCGTTGTTCTGCAGAGGCACTGCATCTTCTGGAGCCCACCAATGATGGAGACTGTGTACGTAGGCATTGCGCGTTGATCCCTTTTCGGCATGCTCCATCAACCAGTGAAATATATGCCCTGAGATCCGAGCACGCAAGAAGGGAATCCGGGCTGACTCATCCTTGCATCCCCAGAAGTGCCAGGGGATGTCTGCATACCGGAAATGCATGAGGTCTGCAAGGGAGACAAAGAGGTAGCGGAACAAGCCCTTGTAGGTGTGTCCTGTGACAGGCAAGCACGACCTTCCGGAACTGAGCATCTGTCCCATTCTGCGACACAGGTGGAAGCGTCCAATGCAACACTCACAGCATAGAGGCCAAGTGTTTCTCGTAGTATTTTGTTGTCTCATGCAGTACCCTGATCAGCCGCATGGCGAGCCCCTTGCAGTCATGGAGTGCTGGGGTGACGTAGCGGGCATTGGGAAGCACACCTGCCAAGAGGGAGGGGTAGCCAGCCTCTTTTATCTCAGAGAGAGTCAGGTGCGGGTATCGATGCACCTGTTGATACCAGCGTTCTTCTGGGATGTCGCACAGTGAGCATCGGTGCCCTCGCCCCCCGCATCGCCTCATTGTTGCCCACTGCTGATCTATACTCCCGCTAGCGGGAGTTGGACTCCCCCTAGTTGAGACTCCCGAAAAGGGTTAAACCCGGTAGTGGTACCCTACCCCCGCTGGAGTCCACCGTGCAAGGCCGGATCAGCCCACGGGTGGGTTTGAGGAAGAAATCTGGGGGGCAAATTTTGCTGCGACTTCCGGTTTCACCCGGCCGAACTCCAGCATCTATCCAGACCCACGGTGCCAAGCCGTTCGCCCGTGTCGCGATCATTCGCGGCTTCAGGCTGCCCCCGACGACACGTTTGTATCCTGCACCTTGCCATACTTCGCCTCCACCTTGTATATGACGGAGAGCGCCCTCCTTCCGCATCGTTGCGACTTCCCTGACAGCGAACTTATCCATGTCAGGGAAGACATGGCGATGATTGCGTTGGCCACCTGGGTGCTGTGCTTGTGGAGCTCCTTGCTCAACACCGTTGCTAGGAGCCTTCTAATGGATCCCAGTGTCAGCACACTGCCCCCTTTTTTAACAGGGAAGGCCGTGCAAAAATCATGCACAATGTTCGTCGCCTCCGCAGCCTCGGGACTCTCTGCGCTCTTCTTCTTCTTAATCGACTTTGCCGCCGGCTTCGCTGCCGGCTTCGTTGTCGTCTTCCCCATTTTTGTGAATCAGGTCTGCGAGCTGGGATGGGTGGAAACGTCCGTTTCGTTTGGTGTGGCTGTACTTCAGTGACGAGTGCCACATTGCATAGGTATCATGGGAAAAATGAGTGAAAATAGGTGAAAAGACTCCCGCTAGGGGGAGTCAGACTCCCGCTAGCGGGAGTCTATACTCCCGCTAGCGGGAGTTGGACTCCCCCTAGTTGAGACTCCCGAAAAGGGTTACCCTACCCCCGCTGGAGTCCACCGTGTCGCCAGATTTTCTGATCAATTAGTTTGTTTGAGCATGTTCCTGGCCCTTGTTTGGAAAGTAGATGGCCCCTGGCTGGAGAGGACGGTTGTGCTCGACCGGACGGAGAGAGAACCTTCTCCATAACCACCTCCACTCCACAATGCCAGAAGTGGCAGGAAGGCCGGGTGTTACAGGCCTCAACCAGGGTTCCAAGGCTCTCCACTTCCTGGCTGCGTCAGGGATCACCGGGTACAGCGAGCAGGATTCCCTGTCCTGACACCCCAGCATGTACCACCGGAAGAACCCGAAACAGCAGCCCCCCCTCATGGGGGTTGCAAGAGGCACGGAAATCGTTCAAATCGGACCAAGTCCGAAAATTCGGCACTTTCTTGGGTACAAATTGCGGTCCGAAATTTTCCGATTTTTTGAAAAAAGGCGAATTCTGTAAGGGGGACCTTTTCGAATTTATTTTTTCGGGCACTTTTTCCACAAGGAAATGTCCGCCCTGTCCGCTACTGTCCACTACCGATTTCAAGGATCCTCCTTTGTCATACCATGTATTTAATATTATGCGATGGGGGCCCTCGCTACGAGTCACTGTGAGTCACGAGTCGTCATTTGTCAGCCAAACATGGCTGATTTCTCACTTTTTCTCACTCAGTCACACTTGGTAGCGAGGGCCCCCGATATTTAATATTATGCGTTATTTAAGATTATGCAGGAGGGGGGTTTAGTCAATGTGTACCTCACGAGGGGGGCGCCTCCCTGTGGTTAAACCCGAATTCCCAAAATCCCAAAATAAAACTTTGTCCACCCCACATGGGATCTGTGGACGATAGCGAACGGCCTGCTCTACGCGTATAAAAAAAGCGCATTTTTTTGTTCGTTCGGCGTAGCCAACTGGGGAAACTTTCTGTGCCTTTAGCTGGATCGTGCGTCCCCACTCACACCACTTCATCAGACCGGGGAGTGGTGTACACAAAGAGTGGGGTCTGCGTTCCAACAAAAGCTCGATCGTTTTGCTGTCACTTTACGATCCAGAGGGGGCACAGATAGTTTTGTAGCCTCATGCAATGAAGGAGGAAATGGAACACAGAGAACGCAGGTCCCATTTGAGTTTACAGCACGCGGTAGTGCCGTAATTACAGAGCCACATCTCACCTCATCACAGGTCGAGGTGTGTGCGTTTCAAAACAAGCCTCACCCCTCCCCATTCCCCCGTGTTCAGTGACATGTGTCGATAGTGTTCCATCTCGGGGCCAGCCCCCGGCGCGTGAAAAAATTGCTTGTGCTTGTCATGCGACTGTGGGGTTCTTCGCTACCGTCAAGTTTTCGTGAAGTTCGGCGATTTCTTCATGTGCATGCATAGGAAATTCACCAACACACGTTTCGGCACCGTAGCGAAGACCCACTGTGGCACTGTCTACTCCGTGCCTCCGGACGCGCTCCGGAGAACCCGGTGTCCGGTCAGGACAAGATGTTGGGCGAAGCCCGGAAGCGCCGGAAAATACCCCAGACCAGCAGAACCAGCAAAAAGGATGGCCGGGTTTCTTTTGTTTTGTTTGTTTGTGCAACCGAAAAAAATCCGAAAATCCAATTTCAAGCTACGTGCCTGGGGCCAGCCCTCGGCGCGTAAAAAAAAAAGAAGCACCCGCGAGAGAAAAAATAATGAACCCTGGCGTTGTCCAGCTAGCTGTGTTTCCCTTTTGGGCACTTTTTTTTTGAGTTTTTCTTTACTCGATCGATTCCTGTGACACTCTGTGTTTCAGCATTCATTGCAATGTGTAATGTCCAATACCACTTCAGGTTTCTTGCACATCACACAAAAGCGGTTGGCGGCTATCAACCATATGCTATTGAAGCAACCAAGCTCCCAGTTTTTGGAGTTATGTACGAGCAATCTGTCACCAGCGTGGTCCTTGCTGGCTAAGTGGATGTCCAGAGGCTGTGCCATTTTTGGCGTGTCGTTTGATGTGTGTGATCTTTTCATGCGTGTTTCGCTTTCTTCTTTTCGTTTTCTTGTCTTGCTTACTTGGCTCTTGTACATTGTATTCTGTACCAACTAGTCCAGACAAACAACAGCTGCAAATTGTTTTGTTTGTGCAACCTTCTGGTCACCTGCACATTGGGGCGTGGAGTGTAGGTGAACAAAACATTGCTCCCACTGCATTATGCAACCTTTTTAGTTCTGAACGCCTTCCGTGAGCACGGTGCGTTTCACACAACAAAAAAAGTGTACCTGGGACCCCCCGTGTTTAAGTCCCCCCCCTGGAGGCGATTTTCGGCCGGGGGGGACTTAAACACGGGGGGGGGGCGGACCTAAACACAGGGGGGGCTTAAACACGGGGGTGGCACAGTGGAGACCAAGAAGACCTCTTCCTCTGCTGTCGTAGGGGGGTAATTCCGGTCCGGATGGACTTTTGGCACCCCACTTTTCGACTCAGACAGCACCTGGAGGGCCTAGGGGCCACCTGATGACCCTCCAGACCAGCCCACCCCCGTGTTTAGGTCCCCCTGTGTTTAAGTCCCCCCCCTGCCAGACCCCCAGGGGGGGACTTAAACACGGGGGTAAGGGGGGGGGACTTATACACGGGGGGTCCCAGGTACGCGCGTAAAAAGCGCTCTATCACTTCACAGCTACAACCGCTCCGATGAATTTTCTTTTTACTAGTTACGAGCGACGAAGCGTAGCGAAGTCGTGAAGTAACGAAGGAAATCGTACGACTGAAGCTTTTGGATTAGCACCTTCATGCCACTTCACAGGGCCTCAACACGGCCGTGAGACAGCAAGTGTGCGCTCTTTGTCACAAGTAGTGCGCTCAACAAAAAGTAGTCCGGAACTGTTTCCCACAGTTGCTGGACAGGGTGTCTATAATAAAGCGAAAGGAGTACGATTTTGTAGCTCATGCAATGAAGGAGGAAATGGAACACAGAGAACGCAGGTCCGATTTGAGTTTCCGGCACGCGGTAGTGCCGTACCTGCAGAGCCACATCTGACCTCATCACAGGTCGAGGTGTGTGCGTTTCACCACAACCTCACCCCTCCCCATTCCCCCGTGTTCAGTGACATGTGTCGATAGTGTTCCATTTTTACCAGTTACGAGTGACGAAGCGTAGCGAAGTCGCGAAGTAACGAAGGAAAATGTACGACTGAAGCTTTATAAGGATCACCTTCATGCCACTTCACAGGGGCTGACACAGCCTTTGACACAGGAGTGTGCGCTCAACGAAAAGTAGCCCGGATCTGCCTTTTTGCAGTTGCTGGGCAGGGTGTTTCTCTTACTATAGCGAAAGGTCCAGACCCTGGATTTATTTTTCAGGGGGGTGGGATTGTCCGGGTGTTCGGGTGTTCCAGGGGCATTTCCTCGAATTATTCGGGGTAGCGCGCTGCCGGCGACCGTGCACCCGAGGTGCACGGTTCGGGCTGAATCTGGGTGACGTACGAGTAGCTCCCACCCTGAAAATCGGATATCTGCGGTCACTCCAGGGACCTGACATCACCTGAATGTGGCCCAGAATCAGCGGGACCCCCTCCTCGGGTGTTCCGTTTCTTTTGAATATTTGGAATCTGTGCGCATCGTAGTGGGGCCATTTTTTGTAGGTCGGGGTGTCAAGCTTCACCCATGAAATGTGGATCTGATTCAGGGTCTGGTCATAGGAGGCTGGCACCCACATCTGTTTTTTTGCGCGCGGTTGCGTTGGACAAAGCTGTGGGCCCCCTGTCCCCCCCTCCCCCCCAGGCATGTTATACACGGTGGACTTCAGCCGTCCAAAGTGGGTGTCTGAAAGAGGGTGAATAGTTGGGCGGAATTAGTGGGTGTCTGTCACCCTCTTTTCACCACCAAATTACTGGGGTTTCCCTGTAGTTGTGGGTGGAAATCATGTCAGGTCGGCAGGTCGCAGCACTTCCACCCTGGACCTCGGTGCGCTGCACGCACCCCCCACCACAGATCTCTTTTGCACATAACACACCTGTGTGGTACGGGAAATGCTACGAGGAACGCGATGGACTCGGGACTGCTGCTGGCCTCTCTTGCTATGGTTTACTTATGTTTCGTGCTCCACCTGCTCCACCTCATTCTGCACTTCAGATGATCCACTTCACGTGGGTTACGGGGTTTGGGACAACGATGATATGTTGTGTCCGACGACAAGGTAAGGTAAGCTCATCGAGGTACACCAAACCGGAGTTGTCAAATCAAAAAAAATATGGGGGGGGGGGGGTTTCAAAGTGCAAGAGGTGGAGCCCGTTCAACAGGTGGAAGCGTCCAATGCAACACTCACAGCATAGAGGCCAAGTGTTTCTCGTAGTATTTTCCTACAGCGTTAGCCAACTGACGCATTGTTCGCCTCTGCAAAACTTCACGCGTCGTCATCACCCTTCACCCTTCAGCCTTCAGCTTTCCCCATCACACCCCCACACACCACACCACCAGGGGCACAGCATCCCATCTCCCCCACCCTCACACCTCCAGACCCGGGCGGTCGTGGTGGGGGCTGCTTGGTGGGGGTGGCATCGGAGGGGGCCGGGCAAACCCACTCCCCCCACTCCCCACTCCGTTGTGCATTGATCCCAGCATATATCTTGGTGTGGTGGGCTACAAAAAAAGGGGCTAACATTGCAAGAGGGTGACTTGCCTTCTTTTTTTTTCCATTCACTCTCGACAATCAAAAAAAACCCCCCCCCCACCCCCACCTCCCACGCGATGTTCGACCCCGGGGTGCTGATCAGCCCCTACTGTGAGTCCGACGCAGGCTCGCGGCGCGCCTCCCCCACCGCCGACATGGATGTTGTGTTTGTCACCCAGGGCGCCGCAGCCGCCGCCGGCGCCCCTCCCCTCACCGACGCCGACCCCTCCTCGCGACACCTCCCCGCTTCTTCGTCAACCCCTCAACCACCCCCGGGCGCGCAGGTCCAGCAGTCATTTGAATCCCGCTATGAATCTGCCTGCCTAGGCTTTGGAGTGGAACCCTCTGGCACACTCCAGATCAGCCAAGACCAGGGATCCCTGGCGCTCTCCGGGAAGGCCTGTGGGGAGCGGGGCGTCCGGGCCCTGGCGGAAGCCCTCCGTGGGCGGAGCTATTTCCATAGCATCGCGGTGCGCGACAGCTTTATGGGATGCGCGGGTGCGGTTGCCCTATGTGATGCGCTGTGCAACTCCCCGTCACCCCCCAAGCGGGTCGACCTCACGGGGGGGAATGTCCGGGGGAGGGGCGCGGCAGCTCTCGCACAGCTTATCGAAGCGACCCCTCTAGAGGAGCTCATTCTCGAGTGGAATGGGGTCGCGTCAGACCCAGACGCTTTCAAAGAGCTGATGCGCGCAGCCGCGGCGTCGCCCACGCTGTCCCATCTCGACCTCCGGCACAACCACATCGGGTCTGCGGAGTGCGACCCCATCTCGGAGATGCTTTGCTTCACCCGCTCCCTCACATGCCTCGACCTGCGGTGGAATCAGATCACCCACCCAGGGTCTGCGCGTCTCGCCTCCGGGGCTGGGTCCTGCGGGAGCCTGTTGGCGCTGCACCTCTCGGGCAACACCGTGGAGCCCCTCCACCTTTCCGCTATAAACGAGAAGCTCAGGGATAACTCCAACTGGCGCATCCGCGGGGCGAAGGGGGGAGGCGGAGGGGGCGGGGGGGCACCCCCCTCCCCCACACCCGGCGGGCGGAGGTCGCCGCCGCCCCTCCGCGCCACGTCGGTCGTTTCGCCCGGGCGGCAGAGCCGCCTGCATTGGGCAGCCTCGCCGCAGGCCCAGCGGCAGTTCCCCGGGGGGCACATCATGTCGCCACCCTCCCCGCCCTCCGGGGCTGTTGTGATGGAGGCGTACATCCCAGCAGCTGGGGGCCGGACCTCGCCACCTCCCCCGGGCGGGGGGCTCGACCCACGCTCCGAAGCGCTGCAGCAGCGGAACCAGGAGCTCGCCGCGGAGCTTGCAGGAGCGAGGGAATTCGCAGGGGAGCTGCAGAGGCGCCTGGAGGAGGCGGAGCTGGGGAGGGTCGCCTCCACAGGGCGCATGCAGGAGCATGCTGACGAGGCGCGGATCCTGCAGGCGCGGGTGGAGCACCTCGAGGGGTTGAACAGGCAGGTCGAGGAGGTGGTCCGCTCGCGCGATGCTGCGATGTCTCTCCTCAGGGATAAAGCGGCGGGGTATCAGCACAGGCTGGAGCAGCTGGTGCGTCTCTCGGATGGGCGCTGCATGGATGATGTCGTGAAGGAGCTGCAGGAGGAGAGCGAGCGGACCCTAGAGAGTGACCGGAAGAGGCTTCTCCTCGACTCTGCTCGGGCGCAGGAGATGCAGCAGCAGCGATACGATGAGGATATCGCGATGCTAAAACATGAGTTGAACAGCGCGCACAACAGGCTCGCGTTGCAGTCGCAGCGACTCGAGGAGGGCGCAGACGAGGTCCGCCAGTGGGAGCGGAAGGTGGCGGATGAGGCGCAGGTTGCCTCGGATGCGGAGGAGCGGTATGACCAGCTGCTGTCTGCGGCAGAGGCGGAGCGGCGGCAGCTGCTGCAGCGGGTGGAGGAGCTGCAGGCTGCCGGGAGGGCCGGGGAGGAGCGGTGCCAGGACATGGAGAGGAGGCTGCAGGAGGAGCGTGCCGCGGCGCTGCGCGGGGAGGCGTCGATGCAGCTAGAGAAGGACAGGCTGGCGAGCCTGGCGAGGGACGACCGCAGCGACATCCTGCGGAAGCTGACCGTGTCGCGGGATGCGAACGAGGCGCTGCAGGAGGAGGTGACGAATCTGAAGAGCGAGCTGCGCCGCATGAAGGACGACCAGCAGGCGTTTAAGGAGCGCCTCGAGCGGCGTGTGCAGGAGCAGATGAACTCGCTTCTGGAGACCTACAGCACCCCGCTCCAGGTGCTTGCGGTTGGGTGAGGGGAGGAGGGGGGGTGGGGTGACTCAGTGTGACACCCTCAAGTGACTCTCCTAGGCAGCCCTCACAGGCTTTCAGGAGAGGGTGGGTGGGGGTGGGGGTGGGGCAGGGCTGTAAATAAGGTTTGGGGGTCAGGAGTCGGGAGTCGGGAGTCGGTTATTTACAGTCACCTAAGGTACCTGGGGTGGGGGGCTGGGGGGGACGGGCGGTCTCAAACCCTACTCAATCCTGCACGCATCCTGTAGTACGGCCACCTCTGCCGTGGAGAGTCCCATGGACCCTCCAGCAGTCGCCCACCATTCGGTCAGGGCGGACTGACTCGGCGCTTGCGGGGTCTTCCCGCGTGCGAGGTGGTCCGCGAAGAAGCACGCGACGCACAGCGCCATGTTGGCTGTCCCAGCCAACCCCCCACTTCGCCCGCAGCGCCCCACACGCTGCGAGCACCTCACTCACGGCAGCAGTATTTGGCTGCATAGCTCTCAGTATTTCCCGTGCATGCAGCGCATGCATCCACAAATTTTGTGGATGCATCCACACACAGCCTGGAGCTCCGAAGCCCTGCATGCAGGCCTGCCTGCAGTGGATGAATGCCTGTATGCCAAATCGAAAATCCATTTTTTGACATTTTCGGGCATCCCTGGATGCCGTGGATGCATGCATGGATGCATCCACACCATCCACGGCCCCACTGAGAGCTATGTTGGCTGTGAGTCAAACACTACTGCCTCTACCTGAGGCATGTTTTGTGTCGCAACAGTTGCGTCACATGTGTGACGCATCTGTGTGGAGTGTGTGTGGTTGTGCACGTGTGCGCTGCGGTATGCTCAACCACCTGATGGGGGCGGAACACAACTCTTCTTGGGAGCTGCCAGGATCTGGCAAAAGGGGCGGGAAAGGGGCGCCGTATTCACAGCAGTGGTTTGGCAATGAACTCACCCCAGTTCAGAGACCGGTAATGAAGAAGATGACTGGGAGGCACACACCATGTCCCACCCAGCGGGACCCCCACACCCCCACCCACCCATCGGGACCCCCCCTCCTCGGGTGTTCCAAAAACCCTTTCTTTTGAATACCGTATACGTAAATATTATGGAACGTAAATATTATGGAACGGGCCCATTTTTGGCCGGTCCGTTCCATAATATTTACGTTCCAAAATATTTACAGGGCCAGTTGGGGACTCGGTGGTGAGGACGGCTTGCGTCAGGAATCGCGCGAAAAGTGCACGAGTAGGTCCCGTCAGGGACTCTGCATGCCGTCCGATCACCTGGTCCAAGTCCCCGAGTCGCAGAAAGCCCTGTAAATATTATGGAACGAAAAAAATCTGGAACGCCAACCCACCAGCGTTCCAAAATATTTACGTTCCATAATATTTACGTTCCATAATATTTACGTTCCAAAATATTTACGTATACGGTATTTGGAGTCTGTGCGGATCGCAGTGGGGTCATTTTGGCCATGGGGTGCCTAATACCGCACATTCCCTAAGGGAAGCAAGGCAACCCTCCCAATCCCAAAAAATCCGGCGCGAGTCGGGAGTCGGGAGTCGGCCTTATTTACACCCCTGGGGTGGGGGGGGGGGGGGTTATTATTTTTGCGCGTGTGTTTGTGTGTGTGGCAGTGGGTGAGGGGTGGTCGTAGCATCGTCAGGGCTCGATCGGTGCAGCCTGCGCTAATCAACAATACATCGTGTGTGTTTGTGTGGTGTGTTGGAAAGGGATGTTGCACCACCTTGCCGTCTCATCCCTGGGTGCTCAAAGAACCTGCAGAGGGCGTGCTGTCGCCACCTTTATCTGGTGTGGCTGAATCCTCACGCCAAACTCACCTCACCTCCCCCGCCTCCGAACAACCGACTCCCCCTCGATAGATCTCTCGGGCGCCGCCTGCAATTAGAAGGGAAAGTCGACTCTCTCTGTACCGCATCGCCCTGTTCTCTTCCAGGCTACCCGTGCACCCCCTCTCGGTGTGGGATAACGCGACAGCCGATTCCCAGCCCGGGTGGGGCCATTGTTTTTGTAAACTAGATTAGACCGGAATGGAGAAGCAAGCTCGCTCAACAACGCCACCGGGGGGGGGGGGGGGCAGTCGCGTGTATGTTAGCAGAGCCTGTCTCAGTATGTCACACTGCTGGCTGTCTCTTCTGAGTGCAAGAGCTGAGCTGAGCTTGGGTTTGTGCCCTCAACGAAAAGTAGTTTGGAGCTGTTTTTTTGTTGGGCTTTTTTTGTGTTTCATCACAAAACGCAGGAAACTGCGCCTGCTGGTTGCAAAACCCACTATTTTAGACACACCCGTGTGTGAGGAACGAGGACTCCAACTCGCTATCGCAGTGCCCCACAGCCCCTCCCCTACACAGGCGAGGGTGTGGAAGCTGCCAACCCCAAAATCAAAACCCGAACGATAAGGATTGACAGCGAAACCTGTTTTACAGAACACCCACCACACAGCAAGGGTGCGGGTGTGGGAGTGTGGTCTTGCGATGGGCACGACGCCCTTCGGCTCTTTCACAAAAGGTGTGTTCTACATAGATGTAGCGCACCTCAGAGGAGTCCTTTTTCAAAAGAACGGGCAAGGTGGCAAGGAGGGATGTGGCAAAGTATTCTCCCTGAACCACCCCCTTTGCCCCGGGTTTGGCGCACAAACAACGCCTTATCTTTTTTGCTATAACCTGCTCAGGTCACGGTAAAAAAGACTGTTGGCAGCGCACGTATGGACACCCATACAAGCACAGGTGCGCACAAACAAAACGAATCGGTCAGCACATCACAAACAAGTGTGAACAAAGAGTAGCTGTGCCGGAGCGACACATTTTTCAAAGGCACTGTATCTAGAGAACCCAAAGCGAAGGGATCGTGCGAACTCATGGGTGATCCACGTCAAGATATCCCCCCCCCCCCCTCATGTCGGAGGGCCGGGCAGAGTTCCCGGGTCGATGATTCTCGAACAGGCGGGGGCGCCCTGCACTCCTTCCTCCCCCCTCCCCTGACTGCCGACCATATTTCCAGAAAGTTACGGTACACCCCCTGCTTCCGCCACCGCACCTCCACCCGGGCAGGCTTGGGTGCTGGGGGGTGGGTGGGGGGTGGGGTGGCTATGGCCTCCTCCAGGCGGGGCCCCCCTGCCGACACGGCAGCCGTGCCCATTGTGGGCCACTCTGTTGACCAGGACCTGGGTTGCGGCGCGGAGTGCACCCGCAGGCACAAGGCGCGGTCTGTCTGCCTGAGGTGCGACAAACACTGGATAGACCATGTCGGGCACCGCTGCAAACACGATTCAGAGCGCGGGTCTTTTCTTCTGACGTCTGAAGAGCAGTACGCCCTGCATGTGTACCGCGACACGGCGTCGGAGGAGCCACGGTACTGCGGGATGTGCTTCGGGGCTGTGGTTCTGATCGCCGTGACTGCCGGTCTCGTGCTTCTTGTCTTTGGGCTCATCATGTCCGGAACCCTACAGCTCCGCGGGGCAAAGGTCCTCCCACATCGTCACGACGGCACAGCGCCTGTCTGAGGCAGCGTGGGTTGTCCCGTGTGTAGGGGATGCGCACACACTCTGCCTTCTGCTGTGCGCGTCAGAGCAAAGAGGGAGGCTAGGGACGGACCCGATGCAGGTTTGAGTGTAGAGGGGTGGGTAGATCGGGTATCGGTGGGGGGGAGGAGGGGGGGCTGGCACCGCTGGCCGGGTCGGGGGCTCCGCGGTGCGTGAGGAAGGCCTGTATTCTTTGCACCTGGCAAAGAAGCTCTGTCGCGGTGAAAAAGATGGTTGGCAGCGCTTTGGGTGGCAAGCACAAATATACCTTTGCCTTGTTGCTGTGGCTGTGTGTCACATTCTAACCTCCATCAGGCAAAATTTGAAAACGCATGAGGTTTGTTCACCCGGGTTTGGTGCATACCAACGCCTTATCTTTCGAAGTCGTTTCGGCAGGTTGTTCTGCGAATGTGTGTTTCCAAGTGCGCGCAGGCTACCGGTAGCAGAGTAGAGTTGTGATGGACAGCTGCCTGTCCCTGACTGTGTCCCTCCACCAGCAACCCGCTCTGCATTTGACAGTATTGCTAGTTAGGTTCTGTTCGTCACGTGCCAGTCCCGCAGTCACACTCTCACAGACAGACTTGCGTGCGACGCACAACCAATCCCAAGCATGCCTGTTGACACAATGGAGGTGTTCCTGAGGGACAGGCTGACTGGGGAGCAGCGTGCGGTGCACATCAGGGAAGGCGACACCCCGGTTCATCTCAAGGCAAACGCACTCGACGTGGTGCTTGGGTCGCCTCCTGACGCCCTTCCCGAGGACGTCGAGCTTTCGGTGGGTGGGGAGGTGCTCGACGACAGCACCCCTCTGTGCGGTGCCGCAGGTGTGTCGCAGGGGTGCTGCATTGACGTGGCGCTCTCGGGTTCACGCTTCGTTGAGATGCTTGCGAAGCTGGAGACGAGGCAGTGCCCCTGGTCCCCTTTCCCTGATGTCATGGAGACCATCCCTGCCTGGGCACGGGGCCTGCGTGACGTGGTTCTTGCTGCGGTGCAGCATGACGGACGTGTATTACAGCACCTGGATGAATCATTCTGCAGTGACAGACAGATCGTCGCCGCAGCGGTGTACAGTGACCCTCACGCATTTGAATATGCTTCCGAAGACCTGCGTGCTGACGAAGATGTGCTGCTGCTTGCTGCGACGAGCGAACATCAATTCCCAGTCTTGGTGCCTGCATCACCTGCACTGGTCAACAACAACGCCTTCTGTCTCACTGTTATGCAGCGTTTTCAAGGTAGTTTCGAGGTTTTCGAGGGGCTCAAGCTAGCAATGATGGCCGACAGGGAGGTAGTCATGTCGACTGTCCCACACAATCTATGGGCACTCGAGGTAGCGTGTAAATCCCTCCGGAACGACCGACAGGTGGTCATGGCGGCGCTGGATGGCTTTCAACGTGCAAGTCGTGCACTGCGCAACGACAAAGAGGTTGTTCTCCATCACCTACGGAGGTGTTTTAGTGTTGCTGATGCTTCAAGAGCACTGCGTGGCGACAGGGAGGTGATGCTGCATGCTGTGCGTTTGGAGGCTGACAACTTCAGGGACGCGTCTTCTGCACTTCGCCACGACAAGCGGTTCCAACGCGAGGCTGTGATGTGGTCCGGCTCGGTGTTACGGTATATCCCCAAGAAGACCCGGCCGTCCTCAGATGGGTCGCTTCACCAAGACCGAGACCTCGTGCTTGCAGCAGTCGAGACCGACGCCTCTGCACTCCAGCACGCTGACCCTTCCCTGCAGGGTGACAGGGAGATGGTGCTCGCTGCGATGCACAGCAGAGGCGATGGGCGCTGCGCTGGAATAAACGGCAATCAGGCCGGTGCACTGTTCTATGCACCCTCACACCTGAAGAAGGACAAGGAAGTGGTGCTGGCAGGTGTGCGGCGTGACTCAGCTGTGCTGCGCGAAGCAGACCCCTCGCTTCGCACCGACAGAGACTTCGTGTTGCAGTGTGTCAAGCTGCAGGGATGTGCCTTGGTGCACGCCGGGCCCTCCGTGCGTAGCGACCGGGAGGTGCAGCTTGCTGCCGTGGCACAGGACCCCTGTGCCTTGGAGTATTGCGATGCATCAATCCGCAGCAATAGAGATATAGTCCTCACAGCCGTGCGGAAGCATGGTGGTGCGTTGATGTATGCTTCAGACGACTTGCGGAAGGACCGTGAGGTCGTTCTTGCCGCTGTGAAGTCGGCCCGGTGGGCACTGGACTCTGCCGACACGGCATTCCTCAAGGACGAGGAGGTGGTGCTCGCATCCCTGCACACTGACGACGACTATCTCGAGGACCCTAGGCATACTCCGTGCCCCGGTTGCGCGCCTGTTGCTCTCATCGACCCTTCCTTTCGCCACAACAGAGACTTTATGTTTGCAGCTGTACGCAAGTTTGGGCGCGCTCTTCGCTACGCCAGTGATTCACTGTGCCGTGACAAGGAGCTTCAACTGGCGGCCATCTTGCAGGACGGGAGGGCCATTCAGTACGCTGAACCTTCACTGCGAAGTGACAGGTCAGTTGTGATTCAAGCAGCTCGTGCACACGGCGGTGCACTGCAGTTCGTCGATCCTGTGTTCTGTGCTGACGAAGAGGTGGTCCTCGCAGCCGTGACAAGTTGCGGCTATGCACTGCGCTTCGCCCACAGCACACCTCTGAACAAGCGTGAGGTGGTGCTGGCTGCTGTGCGCCAGGAAGGACGTGCCCTGCAGTTCGCCCCCACAGCGCTGTGCTGCAACAAGGAGGTGGTGCTGGCGGCTGTGCGTGCCGACCCATTCGCCTTCATCCACGCGTCTGCCCCGCTGCGCCGCGACACCGACGTCGTTGCTGCAGCCTTCCCTGAGCTGCAGCAGAACAAGAGACGCCGCTGCCTCTGACCTGAGCGCGGTGTATCTTACTCTCGACACGCAAAACCCCTGATGCGAGGGGACGGGTGGCAGATGGCACGAAACAGAAGCAATCATGAATAAGAGGTGACATGACATTCACAAATAATGATTACTGGGGGGGTTCAAATACAAGACGTATTCAAATACAAGACGTATAATGGAATAGAAGCCGGGTCGTGGTTTTCCAAATTCCACGGTTTGAAAATTTGAATACAAGCCGTACGGCTTGTATTCAAATTTTTGGGTTTTTGAGGGATTTTCTGAACGGGGATGACCAAATTTTGCCCCCAGTTTGGCGGAGTTAGGTGGCGGGAGACCGTGCAAAATAGAACCCCCGGAGGGGGTAGTTTCTGGTCACCCGGGCTTGCTCACCACATGCCAGGCCACAACTGGTGCGGAAGGCCAATCCCTTCACCCACCCACGTGTACATTGTCAGTGAGGATGACTAGCATGGCGTTGCACACCTACATAAGCGTCATTCCCCTTGAGAAGGTGATCAGCACTCCTGCAGGTCGTCCCGTGTGGTGTGCATGTACCCACATGCCTCTTCGGGCATCAATCGTCTTATCGGTATTCCATCTCGCATGAATTATGCGCGTATCGGCCCGGATAGACTCGCCTGGGCCTGCAAAGGTGCAGGCGTACGGTGCCCGCCAGAGTGGCCCTCTCCGTGTACAGTAGTGACCTTGTGCCAGCGGAAGCCCTGCTGAAAAATCAGGTGGCTTCAGAACCCGGGGCAGGTGGAGGACATGTGTTTGTGTGACGAGCCTGGAGAAGCAACAGTAGAACCTCCACTAGCCTACAAAGCAGCCACAGTACGGCGAACACGCACAGTCACCGGGACCCCTCTCCAAAGCAGTAGACCGCTGACCCTCCCACACCCCGAACTCCTAGCCGTTGCGATTGTGACGACAATTTCCTGCAGGAAATCCCTCACAAACGACCCTAGTTGAATAGAAGCCGTACGGCTTCTATTCAAATTTCGAACCTTTTGAAAATCTCAATTTTCGTCGCCGGCTTCGCCGAATATAAGCCGTACGGCTTGTATTTGAACCCCCCCAGTAAACCAACCCCTGATGCGAGGGGAAATATTAATGAGACATAGCGGGCCTGTGCACATTGCTCTCGCAGTGCCTGATTGCCGACACCTAAAATATACACGCAGCTTACACATCCACCTCGCGCAACCAATCTGAACGCTGCGCCCCGCGCTGTTCATTTTCATTCGATACCGGGTGGTGGGGTGGGGCACGACGTACCCCCGCCCCGCAGCTATCAAGTGGGCCATGCTAGCCTAGCCCTGCATGTTACACAAACAGGGTGACTCGTGTACCGGTGTGGCGAGGCCAGATGCAAAAATGTACCCCCCCACCCACCACCCACCCACCCACACCCCTCAGCCCCTCTTTGGGTCGTGCACACTCCCTCCCTCCCGCACCCTCCTAGACACACCCCCTTCTGGGTTCCTCTGTGTCGATCCACGTTGCACCCCCACCACCCTGCAGGGCAGCCTCGCATGTGGGCTGTGCTCCTGCTGCTGCTGCTGCAATGGCCCGCAGCAGATGCCGCCGCCGCCGCGCGCTTCAACACGCGTGTGAAGTCGATGTACTTCAGCACATACGGAGGTGCCTTTGATAGGCTTGCGGCAGACGAATTCACAGGGTTTGTCACTGTCTCTGCCGGGGGTTCTACGCACCGGTCCAGCTGTCTGCAGTGTGACACTCAGTACCTCGGGTTGCTGTTTGTGTATGCAGAGGAGTGCACAGCGCAGTCGAATTGGGAGGCGGGCTGGATGGACTCGCTGTCCGGCACTGTCGATGTGACGCTCGAGGGCTGGGAGGACGACCCGTGTGAAACTGGCGGGCGGTGTACGTTTGAGTGTGCCGACACGGATATGCAGACGGGTGTGTGTGAGGTGGAGGTGGCAGTGGGCCCGTCGGGTGTCTGGAGGCAGGTGGCCTGTGAGCACAAACATAAGGAGGTGGTGCTGGAGGTCATGTGGGAGCCGCTGACGCTGGCGCCGCCCACGCCTGCTCCTCCGACGTCTGCTCCGCCCACGCAGGTGCCGACGCCGGTGCCCGCAACTCCGGCGCCTCCGACGCCTGCACCGCCGACTCCGGCACCAGAAACGCCTGCGCCGCCGACGCCGGCCCCTCCGACAGTGGCGCCTCCAACGCCTGCTCCTCCCACACCGGCGCCTCCAACGCCGGCGCCAGAAACGCCCGCACCTCCAACACCAGCGCCGCCAACACCTGCACCTCTGACGCTGGCGCCGCCGACACCGGCACCTCCAACGCCGGCGCCAGAAACGCCTGCACCTCCAACACTAGCGCCGCCGACTCCCGCACCAGCCACTCCTGCGCCTCCGACGCCGGCACCTCCCACACCGGCGCCTTTAACACCGACACCGCCAACGCCGGCGCCAGAAACTCCTGCACCTCCAACACCAGCGCCGCCAACACCTGCACCTCTGACGCCTGCGCCACAAACGCCTTCACCTCCAACACCGGCACCTCCGACCCCTGCGCCACCAACTCCTGCACCAGCCACACCGGCACCGCCAACGCCGGCGCCACCAACAGTTGCACCTCCAACACCTGCACCCCCCACGCCTGCACCCCACACACTGGCGCCTTCAACACCGGCACCGCCGACGCCGGCACCTTTATCACCGGCACCTCCGACGGTTGCGCCTCCCACACTGGCACCGCCAACGCCAGCACCAGAAACGCCTGCACCTCCGACGGGAGCGCCGCCGACGCTGGCACCTCCGACGCCGGCACCTCTATCGCCTGCGCCTCCAACACCGGCGCCTTTAACACTGGCACCTCCGACAGTTGCGCCATCAACACCTGCACCTCCTACTCCTGCGCCACTCACACCTGCACCGCTCACTCCCGCACCCCCAACAGTCGCACCTCCGACACCTGCACCCCCCACACCCGCGCCCCGGACACCATCACCACTGACCCCTGCACCACCCACACCCGCACCGCAGACGGCGGCACCCGCAACACCGTCACCTCCGACACCTGCACCCGACACGCCTGCACCTCCGACCCCGTCCCCCGCCACACCTGCACCCCCAACGCCTGCGCCTGCCACACCGCAGCCCACAGACACCCCCGCCTCCGACACCCTCTACCTGCTGTGCCCGCCCGAGGTCACCGGCGACCAGATCCGCGACAGGCAGCTCGTCATCAACGCCTCGCTCGCCTCAGGCTCCGCCATCAACCCACGGGTCGAGGTGGCGGGCACCCGCAGCACGGGGGGGCTTGCGTGGGCCTCCGAGCTGGGTGGCTTCGCCACCCACACGGCAGTGCCGTCGGAGAGGGTTGCCACCCGCATCTCCCTCGGGCATGCCAGGTTCAGCGGGGGGTCGGAGACTGCGGAGCTCTCCGTCACCGACACGGCAACCGACCTGACGGGGAGCTGCTCCGTCCGCATCTCCGCCTCGGCAGCCGCCATCGCGACACGCCCTTCCCTCGATTCTGCTGCCCTCGCAGGCACGGCAACGGCCGCCTCAACCGTCGCGGTGCTGGGGCTGTTATCCTCGCAGTGTGGCATCGGAGATGACATGCCTATCACCCTCCACCCCACCGGCCTCCGTGTCCTCGGCAGTATCCACACTGGGGCAGTTGTTGCCAACTGGCTTATCGTGACGCTGGGATCTGCGCTAGTCTACCTCCTCTCGGCAGCAGCGCAGCGCATCCCCTCTGCGCTGCGCGCGCTCCCAGCCATGCAGGGGTTCACGCGGTTCCCCAGCGTCACGCTCTTCCTCTTCTCCGTGCTCTACCAGGGGATTGTCTTTGCGTCGATGCACCTCATGCTGTACCCAGCAGACATACCGCAGTTCATCCTGGGCCTCATCAGCACATCGACCTGCGCCGCCATCCCTCTCGCCGTGATGTTCCGCATCTCCCGCTCCGTCCCGCGGAGAGGGGTGTACGCTCTGGACCCCGTCACACTCCACCCCATCCTCTCCGCCATCATCGGGCCCGGCGAGTGGGTCTCCACCTCAGACGACATGTGGCACCAGCATTACATGTCACCCCTCAAGCCCTACCGCGAGCTGTGCTGCTGGTACGCGGTGTTCCCCTACATGCTGATGTTCGGAGTGGGGCTCCTCACCGTCCCCTCCGCCGGAAGCATGAGGTCATGCGGGCACCTCCGCCTGGGCACCGCGCTCCTCCTCGGCGCGATGTGCGTACTCCTGGCGTGGAGGCGCCCCTTCTGCAGGCCCCGCGACAACCTCCTCTATTTCTCGGTGTACGCCGTCGCCACAGCGACCAGCGCGATCCAGGCAGCTGCGTATTACTCGAGTGATGTGCAGGACGCCCGGTTTGCCCTTGCAGGCAACGTCCTCCAGGCTGCGATGGGGGTGATCCTGCTGAAGGTTGTCCTGGATCTCGCGAGCGATGCGTATGTCATTCTCTCCAAGCGGAAGGGGAGGCTGCAGCAGCGGCACTGGCTGAAGAGCAGCTCTGTGACGGAGAACGGCGTCGAGCAGGAGGAGCTGCTGGTGACGCGCGACTCGGAGTGCAGCTTGCAGGAGGACGGGGGCAGCGGGCCCTATGGGGTGGAGTCGGGCTGGGCTGGGCTGAGCCTGTCGACGCTGGCGGAGCCGCAGCCGCAACAGCATCACCACCAGCAGCAGCAGGTGCAGCCCTGCAGCCCGCTGTCCGCCGCTGCTGTATGGATCCTGCCCGACGCCTGGGGCAGCGAGGAGGGTTCGGTGCGCCGCGGGCTGCGCCGCCCCGCCTCGGCAGCGTCGCACCCCCTCCGCCGCGCGCCCCTCGCCCCCGTCTTCTCGCCTGTGTGCCCACCCGCAGGCCCCGTGGGCCCCATCGGGGGCACCACTGCCTCCCCCACCCCGCACGGCGCCAGGGGAGGCCCTTCGCGCGCCTTCGCGCCGCAGCTGGGGGTAGGCGGGTTGCCAACCACCCCGCGCGCCGCCTCCGCCGCACCCAACTCCCCGCGGCCCGGCGTGCGGCGCGCGCGGAGCAGCGGCAGCAGCGCTGTGGGCAGCAGCTCTGCTGCGTCCCGCGCAGCGGTTCCAGCTTCCGACTGGACGATGTGGGGTGGTGGTGGTGGTGGTGGTGCTGTTGAAGAGCTTCCGACGACGGAGGGGGAGGCACCGAGGCAGAAGGTTGCGCGGAGGACGCAGAAGCCGCCCCCGAAGCTGCGTGGTGGTGGTAGCGGCGGCGGCGGCGACTGGACGCGGTGGGGGGCAGAGGCGGGGGGTGCGGGCGTGGGGGGCAGCACCCCGTCGACGCAGCCCGCCGTGTCCCCCCGGTCTGCGGTGCCGCATGTGCCGAGTGTCGGGAGCTTCCCGCGGAGCCCTGCGGCGGGGGGCGGTGCGGTGCAGGCCGGGGCATCCGACTGGACGCAGTGGGGTGGCGCGGGAAGCGCAGCGGATGGTGGCGAGAGCGAGACTGCGTCCAGCGCCTGCCCCACGGTAGCGCCGTCGGCGGTGCAGAGCGGCAGGCGCAGCAGGAGCCCCGCAGCAGACTGGACGCAGTGGGGTAGCGGCGGTGGTCCCACGCCTCCGTCCCGTGGGGGCGGTGGTGGTGTGGCGTCGGAATCGGGTGGTGGTGGTGTGGGCAGCGGGCCCGTGCCTCCCAGGCGGGGTGGGGCTGTGCAGTCTCCGCGTAGCAGCGGTGCGGCTGCACCGCCCGCTCCGGCTGCGGATTGGACGAAGTGGAGCGCGGGTGGTGAATGAAGATGAGCAAAGATATATAACAGACCCGTCAACGAAGCAACAGCTAACTCCTCCACGGGGATTTTCTTCAACTCGTTACAAAGCGTAGCGAAGTCGCGAAGTAGCGAAGGAGATCGTACGACCGACGCTTTAGGATGAGCACCTTCATGCCACTTCACAGGGCCTCAACACAGCCTTGAGACAGCAGGTGTGACGCTCAACAAAAAGTATTCCGGAACTGTTCTCCCACAGTTGCTGGAGACAGGGTGTTTACAACAAAGCGAAAGGGATACGCTTTTTCACAACCCCGCGGGCATCTGCGTGGGGAGGCGCGCACCGCACCATGACTGACAGTTTTTATTTGCACACCGAGCACACACTGTTCTTTGATGTGATCACTCCACTGCCACAAACACAAACACACACACACACGCTCCCAATTAGAAGGGGTGTGTGTGGTTCTCGCAACGAGCTGGCAAACACCCGTGGCAGGCATGCCGTGCTGCGGGACTCACTCTGTTGCCTCAACAAGAACTCCAACCAGGCGAATCTGCCCTGCCCTGCAGGTGCTCCCTTCTGCAGCGCTCCCTTGCAGCTGGGCCAATATAGGATCGTGTGCTGGGGCTTTGCGATGATGTGGGGAAGGATGAACCACCAGTGATAGGCACGGCCTGCGGTTGTGCTGTGTTTCTTTCAGCGATGCAGCCCGATGCAATGAGGCTGTATCGTCGGGAGGGAATGGAGAACAAAACGAATCAGGTCTGATTAGGTTTGCAGGAGGGGGCGTGGTGGGTGGGGGTGGGGTGTGTGTGCCCGACTCGTCGAAAGCATCCCGAGACATGACTGCTGCGTTGTGTGTGTCCACAGCAAGCGTGTGCGTGTGCATTTCATCGCAGTCTCTCTCTCCCCCCCGCCCCACACACATATCGATCTGTGACATCTGTGTCGAAAGTGCTCCATATTTCACCAGGAACCTCGCCAAGCGTCAGAATAATATATGGCGGGAAGGCAGCTTTTCTGGGAAACAATACGCAACGCACCCACCCACCCACCTACCCACCCACCCACCCCTCCACAAGCTGCGGTGGGTTGCCTTTTGTATTGTTCCGAGTTACGAGCGACGAAGCGTAGCGAGTTCGCAAAGTAACGAAGGAAATCGTCCGACTGAGCCTTGCGACTGAGCCTTGTCAAGATCACACCTTCGGGATTTTGACTTGTGTTTGGACACACAGAAACAACAGCCCCTTTATTTTATCGGGCCGTTCCCACCTGGAAGCGGGTGCAACGCGCCACTCTGTGTCAGCACTGTGACAAGCGTGACTACCCTATTTTTTTTGCCTATTTTTCGACTGTGATTTTGGCGCATCCCCCCACCCCCTCCCCTCCCCCCCCCCCTTTGCTGCTAGCTGCATATCGAGAGAAGGGAGTTCCGCTCTGTGCCTCATATTTTCTTCTACTTCAATCTAATCGGATCAGAGGGAGAGCGTCTTCAGAGCCTTCACTACCCCATTTGCCACGAGTTTCAAAAAAACGTGTTGTCCCGAGGGTGTCAAGCTCCGGGGGAGAAGGTCTTGGGGGGGGCAGTTTCAGGGGGGGTCGTCAGTTTCATCAAAATGCACTGACGATCACCCCGTAGCGAAGACCCCCTGAAATTTCGGCCGTATCATCGGGACCACCGCCGCCGCCACCGCCTCGTCAGCCAGGAGCCACTGGCTGGGGCTGGTCGGCTTGATTGACTTCATGGCCTGTGGGGGACGGTGGTGCTTCCACCCCCCTGTCTGGCGGCGGACTCCTCCCCATTGCGTGAGTATGTGCTGTGTTCACACAAGCAAGCGCCATGGCTTGACAGCACACCGTTGCTGGGGTGGGTGGGAGTCCCACTTCGTTTATTTCGCCGCCTTTTTTTTTACTAGTTACGAGCGACGAAGCGTAGCGAAGTCGCGAAGTAACGAAGGAAATCGTACGACTGAAGCTTTGGATTAGCACCTTCATGCCACTTCACAGGGCCTCTACACAGCCTTGAGACAGCAAGTGTGCGCTCAACAAAAAGTAGTCCGGAACTGTTCTCCCACAGTTGCTGGACAGGGTGTCTATAATAAAGCGAAAGGAGTACGATTTTGCCCCCCGATTTCTCTTAATACTTCACCATCGTATGATGGGTTCCCCTCTTCCTCCCCCTTTCCCCTCCCGCCCCCCGTTTGGCGCGCACAATTCCTTTACTTATTTTTTTGCGATCATTGATTTTTCGCATCCCCAATGCCAGACCCAGCCGCACCCACCCCCACGATGGCCGAGTCAGCGGTGTGACCAGGCGGTTGACCAGGCAAATAATTGACCAGCCCATTTTTGCCCTGTGCCCCTGAGCAATGCCCTAACTAGGCCATCCGTGTCTTCCCTATCGTATCGATTGTCCTCACCCCCTCCTTCTTTAAGAACACACCTTGTGAGCACAACTCTCGAAGAATAACACCGAGTCAAGCGGGTCCGCGAGGCTCTGCGGTAGTGTTGAGTGCCTTGAATGTAAGAACAATCACTTCTACATTCTACCTTCGACCTGCAGTGTGTGTGCATGGGTACACCCCCTCGCCATCTCTCCATTGGGTTATACCCCCACAACACCGGTTGGATCCCTCCCCCGCCCCTCTTGCCCCTTTTTTTGGTAATCTGTTCAGGATGCAGTCTCTTCTTCCTTGAGGCGGTGGTGGGCGTTGCCTGGCGGGCATCTTGCTTTCTCTTCCCCTTTCTTTCCACCCCCTGTGGCATGCATGAAAACCTGCGCCTGGGGGGGAGGAGGGGAGAGGGGTGTTCCCGAGTTGTGTTGTTGTGTTTGGCAGACCCCTGTGTGTGTGGAAGCGTCAAACGCATCAGCAAACAAAATGCATGGGTGAGAGAGCCGGTTTTGCTACTGAGCGGTGTTGCGACTTTTTGGCTTTCCCTTGTGCTCCTCACTCACGACTCCACCATTAGCAGGAGTGTGAGTGTGGAAGCGTCAACGCATCAAGGAAACGGTATCAAAAGTGCAGAACGAGCGCAGTGGCACTTTCCCCCTTCCTGCCTTGAGGTTGAATGACCCCAAAGGCGCCCGCCCGCCGACACCGCCACCACTGCCAACCACCCCTTCCCCTCGCACCCCACCCACTCCTCTGACTCTATTCGATGCCTTCCCCTTTCCATAATTGCTTCTAGCCTCTGTGGATGGCAAGCTCTTTCCGCCCCGCTTGAACAGCTGAGCAAAACGCGTAGAGGGGGGGGGGGGAAATGCAATTTATCCCAGTCATTCGAAACGCCCTTTCGAACCAACCAACTCCCGAGCTTCTGCCTCAACAGAAGGTTGGTTTGGATGCAGGTGTCTCTCCGTCTGTGGCTGAGAATTATGATTCCCCACCCTAACTCCCCCCCCCCCCCCCCACACACACACACACCCCAGGCTGGTCGCTAACCATCATTCATCATTCCACTCATTCTGGGTGTCCCCCCCCTAGATATTTCATCATTCCACCATCATTCCACCGATGGTGGAATGATGGGATGAAACACACACTACCACCTCATTCACCCAGCATTCCCAGTGTCAAAGAGTATGGTTTTGCAGAAACAGATGCTCACTACCGTGGCCTCCGGCGGCTGGGGGGCTCCGCCCCCCAGACCCCCCTGTGGCGTATGTCTCGTACTCAAGTCATTCGATTCCCATCAGGTCAGGGAATGCAACCACTCCAGTAGCCTCAGGAGGACCCAGCCAACTCACACAGAATCTGTCGCCACATTGAACAGATGTTCACGACCGTGGCCTCCGGCGGCTGGGGGGCTCTGCCCCCCAGACCCCCCTGTGGACCATGTAGCGTGTGCCCGGCTAGTATATAGTAACCAAGCCCTTGCGCTTCGACGGCCGTGGCATATACGGGGGTAGCGTCGAATCATGGTACCGAAAGCCATTTTTTGGTTTCCTCCGGCACCCGAGGATGGCGCGAGCGGGAGAGGAACCGCGGAAGGAACCCAGCGCCTCACACCGTGCCCACCTAGTGGTCCACCGACGGGAAAGTTAAGTCACAATGTACCCCTGATCCCCCCCAAAACAGGAGCGTAATCTCTAAAATCGAAAAAGTTAGCGACAGGCCTGGATCGTGGGCGCGATCGCGTACGAACCACATTTTCTGCATGGCCACCACTTCCACCCCCCCCCCCCCCCTAGGGGGGGTCAAATGGGGGTGACAAACACGATTTTTCAAAAAACCGGCGCAGAGGCCCCAAAGCCCCCGTAAACCCTCCAAACCCCCCCAGATCGGTCCGGAAACCCATCGAACCCCACTTTTCCACCATTCCGGGCACCTCAGGTGCCCGAATTGGGGTACCTAAATTTTGTGCCACCGTTTGGTACCGGACAGTGCCACTGTGTGGGAGGTTGGAAAAGAAAATGCCCCAACACACCACATCTGAGGGTTGCAATGCATGTTGCTTGCCAACCACGTCATCCGGTGGGTGTCAGGCGCTATGTAGGTGGCATGAGCCAGGTCTTCGATGTGTTCTGGCTTGTATATGTACCTCCCTGCCTGCGGCACAGGCACTGCCTTTGTCCCCCACACCAGCCACAGAGAGCGTATTGTACTCGGTCCACGGTTGCTGATTCATTGTGATGCGTTGTATCCTCGAGTGAACGTCACACACTAGTGGCACCACCACCCGCCATCCGAGAGCTGTATTGACTTTGCGCCCTTCCGTTGCATTCACCTCGCCACGCATATTGCACCGTTCAGTACCAGTGCTCTTGGGCCAGGCAAAGTAGACCGCAGCAACTACCAATTCTGGCACAATGGGTACCACGACAGCGCACTTCGTGTGTTCCCGGAATGTACAGCTCGTGTTGCAACAGTCGTTGTCAACACATCCCGGTTGTGGAGCACTGCTGCACAGGAATCACACGACCATCTGGACTTGTTCCGTACCTACAGGCAGCCTCCCGGTGCATGGTGGCAGGGAGGTACATATACAAGCCAGAACTCATCGAAGACCTGGCTAATGCCACCTACATAGCGCCTGACACCCACCGGATGACGTGGTTGGCAAGCAACATGCATTGCAACCCTCAGATGTGGTGTGTTGGGGCATTTTCTTTTCCAACCTCCCACACAGTGGCACTGTCCGGTACCAAACGGTGGCACAAAATTTAGGTACCCCAATTCGGGCACCTGAGGTGCCCGGAATGGTGGAAAAGTGGGGTTCGATGGGTTTCCGGACCGATCTGGGGGGGTTTGGAGGGTTTACGGGGGCTTTGGGGCCTCTGCGCCGGTTTTTTGAAAAATCGTGTTTGTCCACGTAAAAGGGTGGCATTTGACCCCCCCCCCCCCCCCCCCCCACGACTGACCATCATCCCACGGGATCTCGGAATTCAGAAAGTTAGCGACCAGCCTGCACACACCCACGCCCCCTCCCCATCCCCCGGAACTTGTTTTGGCAGTTTCAAAGAAAGTAAAGGGGTGGGTCGCCAAGGTTCATCAGTGTCGCGTGGAGGAATCCCGGCAGCACTTTTCTCTCCATGCGTTCTTCACTGCCACGCGTTCCGTCAGGCAGATGGTATCAGATGAAAGGGGATGGGGGAGGGGCGGAAGGAGGTGTCCCTTCGGGCAGTGATGCAAGAAAAACAGGAGAAGAGGAACAGTTTTTCCGGATTCTACCATCTCCTATTTTTCGAGAAGCTGCGATTGGGGAGGGGGGGGGGCGGGGGGGGGGGGGGGGTGGGGTGTTTTTCCCCTTCAGGGAGGGTGTCGGAGTCTTCGCTGCGTGCGCCGAAGATGCGTGTCTTATTTTTTTTAAGCACACTCGTGTGAGCGGAAAGCGCCCCACCACAGCTGCAACCAAACGTGCTCTATACACTAACCCCACCTTTCATCAGGCTCAGGGTGTGATCAGTTCAGGGTTTTGTGTGTAGAAGCGTCAACGCATCAAACTATCAAGCAGGCGAGAGAATCAAGAGGGGAGCAAGAGTGACAGAAGCGGACAGAGTCCGCCGAGCTGCGTGTATAGGAGAGGAACAGAACGGGCTGAGGGAGTACGCCGAGCTGCGTGTATAGGAGAGGAACAGAACGGGCTGAGGGAGTACGCCGAGCTGCGTGTATAGGAGAGGAACAGAAACTACGCCGAGCTGCGTGTATAGGAGAGAAACAGAAACTACGCCGAGCTGCGTGAATAGGAGAGGAACAGAAACTACGCCGAGCTGCGTGAATAGGAGAGGAACAGTAACTACGCCGAGCTGCGTAACAGAGAAGATGGCCACTCTGGATTGGGACACCCTGAAGGTTCCCGACCCCGCCCACCCCGACAACGAGCCAGCAGAGCGTCGCCCCGAGTGCATATTCGAAACGTGCAATACTACACACACAGCCAGGACCGCATTCAGCTGCCACGACTGCGGTGGGACCACGGTCAGGACGTGCTTGAGAGAGCACATCCCGGCGCACGTCGTCCCCGAATGGCTCGAGGGCGCAGGGGACAGGGGCTGGGTGTGCCCCGAGTGCGCATGGGTCCGGCAGGCAGTCGACGAGGAGACCGCGGCGGACCTGGCAGCAGCGACGGGCGAGCTAGGCGAGGACGGGGAGTACAGCGAGGCGGACAGCCAGAGTGGCACGGGCCTCCAGCACAGGGACGCACACCACCCCGCCGACTCGAACACCGATCTCCGCGTGGCGAACTCGCTGGAGTACCTGCTGAAATTGACAGGCCGGCTGGAGAAGGAACAGAAGGAGCTGAAGAAGACCGTGGAGACGCAGGCGAAGCAGATCGCCACCCTGCAGAAGGCGCTGCAGCGGACGGAGGCCGAGCTGCCCGCCGATTTCTCCGCCCACATCGTGTCGACCTGGGGATCGTCGATCGCCACTGTCCCCGGACGCAGGTTGGTGAAAGCTGAGGTATCCCGGGTTTTCCGACAGGCGGAGCTCAGCGATGCCCCGAGCTCACCAGACTGGCAACACCAGCTCATCCAGGCCTTCGACGCTCTGTTTCAGACAATGGGACTGATCCGCGACGACGATGATCCGGATTGCTTTACCGAGGCCCTCCACAAGACAATCGTCGTTATGAACTCGCACTTTCTCCTGAAGGGGCGCGCGGGCGCCCGCCTCTACCTGGCAAAGGCGAAGATTATGGACCCAGCGAAGTACGATGCGGTGACACACGGGCGCCTACTCCGGGAGGGGCGGGCCACGCAGGACGACACACAGGAGAGGCGGGCCGCGTTTCAGGAGCGGTTCCTGCAGGAGCGTAACACGCAGGACCGCCCCGCGCCCTACTCGGGAAAGGGCCATCACAAAGGACGGGGGGGGAAAGGCAAGCGACAGTGACTCCCCGACACCAGCAGGGGACGCCCGCGGGCCACGACCCTCCCCCCCGCCGCGGTAGTGTATGTGAAGGCAGTACCATCTGCCCCCCCGTCAACAAGAGGACGCCCCCGCAAGACCGAGACGAGCGTGACCCCGGAGGAAGCAACCACCATTCGCCAGGAACTGCAACACACCCTGGCCCAAGCCCTCGCACCCACATACTGGGGGGCCCTCCGCCGCACATACGACAGGTACTCGCAGTTCCGGGAAGGGTGGATGAAAGCGGAGAGGCGAACACTGCCACACGACGAAGGGGCGGTGCTGTGGGTCACGAAGCAACGGAAGGACGGGCTATCAGTGCAGTCCGCCCTCCAGTACCTCAACAACCTTGCAGCAGCACTCAGACGCTTCGCAGCGTTCCCCCTCGACGGAAAACAAATTGTGGCGGACTACAGGCGGGCGCTGAAACGGGGAGGAGCACTACGACCACTGAAGCAAGCAGAACCAGCAACAGCCCACAACATCCGGGAGGCGCTAGCGAAGGAGCCACGTCCCCTCGTGAAACTGCTGCTCGGCATCATGTGGGGGGGTGCGGCAAGGGCCTCGGACGCACTGCGCTTGGATGTGAAGGACGTCACAGCGGAAAAGCGCAGCGAGCCGATATACGTGCGCTGGACCCAGTCGAAGGCGGACCCCTTCCACATGGGTCACATCACAGGGATCTCCCTGCCGAAGGACCTACACCGTATCCTCCGACACCGCCTCCGCAGGGCGCGCAGAGCAGGAGAGACGAGACTGTTCCCGGCGGACGTCACCTACCGGACCGTGGTAAAAGCCGTCAAGCGGGCACGGAGGGGGCTCACGGCACACTCTCTGCGGAGGGGGGCACTCACACAGCTTGCGCGAAAGAACGTTCCACTGGAGGAGGTGCGCCTCCTCTCGAGACACGCGACGGTCGACGGTGTGATGCGTTACGTATCAGCGGCGGAAAACGCACACGCGCGCGAGACAGCACAGGTGTCGGCGAAGATCGAGTGGTGAAGAAAAAACGACAGCAAGGGGGGACGACGCGCACACAGCCAAAACCCCTGACAGCAACCCACTTCCCGGGGACCACGAGGCTGTTCGCAGCGCGCCGCTACTACGAAGATGCCACATCCGACGAAGCCGCGTCCGACCCACCACCCAGTGATGAGGAAGCGTGGAGCGAGGTGGATAGCGCAGAGTCGTACGGTCCGGGTGTCGAGGACCTCTACGGGGAGGACTTGGGTGTGTGCACGGGGGGGAAGGTGATACGGCCAGCCAACGCGAAGACGGAGCTGTCGGAGGAAGAGGACTACATCGCGGAGATCTGCACCTCGCGCCTCAATCTCAAGGAACTGCGACGGTTGGACAGCGAGGGTGAACTGACGGGGGTCTTGGACCTCATCACCAAGCCAGCCGCTTTCGCTGACGCACTGCTTCCCGAGGCCCGCCAAGAACTACGTAAAACGGGGAGGAAGGTATCACGCCACATGTTGCACCACCTGGACACCTTGGTTGAGTATGGCGTCCTGACGGAGGCGGATGCACACCCGTACCTCACGCTGCCAGCGTTCACCGTGTCCAAGAAGTCTGGGGGCCAACGTTTCATCGTCGACGCAAGGCGGCTAAATGCACTGATGACACGCCCACCGGACATGCGTTTGCAGGACATCACGGAGGTGACACAGCGAGTGGCCGCGGCGAGCTGGGTGGTGATGGCAGATGCACGCAGCTGGTTCTACCAGTTCCCCGTACACAAGGAGATCCAACGCTATTTCGAAGTGCGCCTAGGCGGGGAGAGAAAGACATTCGTGAAGACCTTCCTGACTGTCATGTGCATGGGGTGGTCACATTCCCCGGCAATCGCGAACCGCAGCGCACGCGTGCTGCTCCCGCCAGAGCACGGAATAGTCTGGATTGACAACTTCATCGCTGTCGGAGACTCCCTACCAGAGGCACAGGCGAGGTGTGTAGAAGCGTCAACGCAACAAACAAAAGGAAATTCATCAGAGCGGTTGTAGCTGTGAAGTGATAGGGCGCTTTTTTTGTTAGTTCGGCGTAGCCAACTGGGGAAACTTTCTGTGCCTTTAGCTGGATCGTGCGTCCCCACTCACACCACTTCATCAGACCGGGGAGTGGTGTACACAAAGAGTGGGGTCTGCGTTCCAACAAAACAACTTTCGGCAGTAATTGGTTTGTTGTCTCGTTTTGCTGTCACTTTACGATCCAGCGGGGGCACAGATAGTTTTTGAGGCGCGCTTTCTTTTCTCCGATATTTTTATTTTTAGCGAGAAAAGAGGGAAGCGGCCGTGAAGAAGTTTTCCGAATGGCATTGCCGAAAAATGAAGACCCCCCCGGCCCAAACCACCCCCCACTCCCCCCCCTTTTTATTTCCAGCGCTGTTGGTTGACGAAGGGGGGAGGGCTGTCGGTGGTCGGCGCAGGCGGGGGATGTGTTTTTCTATTGATAACTATCATGTGATGCGCATGCTGTCTCAGGTGCGTATTGACGGCAATGCAGGAAGAAGCCTCTGAGCCCACACTCGCCGTCTCACTCAGCTGGGGGTGTGGGTAGGTGGCGTGTGCCTCCGCGTCTTCACAGTGTGGAGCAATATTCAGGGTTCGATCGGTGCGGCCTTTCATGCACCGTACACCCTCTTCTTGACCTAGATTTTTCACGCCTTTTTCTTCTATTTCCAAATAAAATTCGAACACTTTCGCGTGAGCAGAAAGTCACATCACCAGCCGGCAACCAAACGCGTTTCTGTATAATTTATCTAACCATCCATTGGGTGCTATATTCGGTACATACCGGGTAGAAAGCCCGATGCATGTCGAACCTCTTAACCCCTTCAGGGTGCCGGGGTCCGAATATCATCGTGATTACAGTTCATGGGGTGTGTGGAAACGCATCAATATCAAAGCAAAAAAATGCAGGGCGAGAGCGGTTGCTTCTGAATGGTGACGTGGCTTTTTCCACCTGATTTGACATTTTTGACCTCCGTTTTTGGCGGCGGTTCCGCTGGAGTATTGTCCGGCGGATATTTCGAGGCGCCGAGGGGGGGCAAGGAGGGGAGGAGCGTGGTTCTGACCGGGAACTCAGAGGTTCGGCCAACCCGCCCAGGGTGGGGTTTCTCAGTTTATGCCGATTTCTGCAGGCACCATCAGGACCCCCCTACCCCCCCCACCCCTTCCCTTCCCTCCCCATACAAAGTATCATATGCTGGCGTGTGTTTCTACTTTCTGTCAACCCATCGCCCAGAGCGAATCCCCCATTGGCCGGAAGCCGCCCTTACAACCCCCCTCTGAGGAATGAAACCCCAGTTACATCATCCCCAGCCACGCTACCCCCAACTCCAACCCGCCAACCGCGATCTTCTCCCGGGAAATCCTGCGATGCATTGTGGTTACTTCGTTCGCCCATCGCACAAATCAGTGGGTGCAGCACGGCGCGTGGCATGTGCGTTTTGATGCAAAAAAGAAAACCCCTGCCGAGTCACGTCAACGCCACAGCCGCCCGTGCAAACAAGCAATAACCCCGGAATGTTTTGAAGCCAGTTTTGCCACCACTTTTTATTTGCCTTATTTCTTCGAACGATTTCGAACGATATATTCTCCTCTTGCATACACGTTAAGTGTTCTAAGAAACCAGACATAACCAGAAGACCAACATCATGTTCGTGCTAGCACTTTTCCCTTTTGTCATCACACCCGTGCGCCAAAACAGGTTAGGCCTTATATTTGGCTGCGTTCAACGAAAAATATTTTCGTGGTTCAACACTCCCACCTACTCCCTTCTCTTTACTCCACCCTTCAACCCCCGACATATCCGATGCCTGGCGTGCAGAACTCGGAGCTGGTGCTGTCCGGAGTGGGGCGCGGCGCGGGCAACCCGGATGCCTTGTCCGCCCCCCTCCCGGCGGGCGACTTCGGGATGGCGATGGGGCAGGCGCTGGCGGCAGTGACCACCGCCAACGCCCGCGAGGTGGCCACTCGCGAGGTCGCGGGGGCCGACATCCGGGCCACGCAGGTGGAGGCGCACGCGAGGGTGCACGCGGCGGGGGTGGAGGCGGGGGCGGCTACGAGGGCCGCCAACGCGGAGGCGGCGGCGGGGATGCACATCGCATCCGCGAATGCAGCGGCGCATGCGGCGAAGGTGGAATCCGCTGCGGCACAGCGGGTGACGGGGGCGGAGTCGGACGCGAAGGTGGCGTCGGTGGAGGCGGCGGCCTCAAACGCCGTCACGGAGGCGCAGGCGCGGGCCATGGTCGCCGAGGAGTCCGCCAGGCACGCGGAGGTGAGAGCCCGCCTCGAGGCGGAGCTGGCCCTTGAGAGGGAGAAGACGCGGAACGCCGCGTTGGTGATGGAGGAGCGGGCCAAGGCCCAGCGGGAGACGGCCCTCGCGGAGCACGCGAGGGTAAGGGCTGAGGCAGGTGCGAGCCGGGCTGCAGCCCCCCAGGACGAGGTGGCTTCCCTCCGGGAGGAGGTGCGGCGGATGCGGGAGGTGGCGGACCTCCAGGCGGAGCTGGCCCGCCTGCGGGGAAACGGGACGGGCTCCGGAGCCGGCGCCGGAGCACCGAGGGCCGGAAAGCCGGAGCAGCGGGACGGGGCCGGCAGCGTAGCCGGCAGCAGCGACAGCCGCAGGGGCGCCGGGGCTCTCAACCCCCTGGACGTGGACGAGTGGTGGCACGCGGACGAGGCCACGCTGGGGCTGGTGCACCTGCACCAGCTGCGCCGCTACGACGCCCTGCTGGGGGCCCGGGCGGGGGGTGCCCTGCGCCCGCAGGCCCACGAGGCGCAGGCCCGGATGAGGGATATCAACCTCATCATGACGAGCCTGCCGTCGCTGCAGGAGCCGGAGGACTACGACGACCTCCTGGTCCGGCTGATGCAGAACCAGTTCTGCAGGCTGGAAGCCCTCAACGAGGGCGTGTTGGGGGGCGGATGGGAGGCGGCCTCCGCGATGGAGGAGGAATTCTTCGGGAAGCCGGAGATTCCTCCGTACCTCCGGGCGGCAAAGGAGAAGGCACGGGCCCGCCAGCCACGCTCCCCCCAGGTCCACCACCCACAGCATCAGCATCAACATCAACAACAACAGCAACGCAGCTCGCAGCCACAGCCGCAGCAGGGCCACCCCACCAGCCAGCGGAGCAGGAGGGGGGGCCACAGGCAGTGAGCTCGCCCCTCACGGCGATGCTGGAGAGCATAGGGGTGCTCTCCACGGCGCGGGTGGGAAGGAGACGGGCACAGGAGGACCCGCTGACCGCCAGAGAGGCACAGCGGATCGCCAAGCGCGCGGTGAAGGCGCTGGGGGAGGCGTTGGCACCGTCGACGTGGAGGGGGCTCGAGGGGCCCCACCGGCGACTCCTCCAGTTCCGGCACGAGTGGGAGCAGACCACGGGTGTGCTCTTGCCGTGGGACCTTTGCATCATTTACTGGGTGCAGAGGCTCATGTCCGAAGCGGACTCCCCACTCCGGCCCTCCTCCGCCCTACAGTACGTATCGAGGGCGGTCGCCGCGATGAGCCGCATGGGGGTTGTGGTGGACTCCCAGCTGCTCCAAGACTTCAAGCGAGGTCTGAAGCGCTTGGGGGCCCTCCGACCGCAGCACCAAGCGAAGCCAGCAGCATCCGCCCAGGTGGCCGCAGTGGTGGGCCGGGAGGACGTCGACCGCGACACGAAGCTCGCGATTGTGCTGGGGTGGTGCGGGGCGGCGCGGGTGTCGGACGTGGTGCGCCTGAAGTGCGGGGACATCGCTTTCCAGAGCGAGTTTGTCGCCGTGAACTGGGCGGAGACGAAGAGCGACCCGTTCCGCCTGGGCGTCACGACGGGCCTGTTCCTCTCGGAGTGCTGGACGGAGGTGCTGCGGGAGGCGATCTCGGGGCGGGCGGCGGGCGCGCTGGTGGTCGACACGACCTACCGGCGCATCGTGGCGGCGCTGAAGAAGGAGGACCCGGAGCTGAGTGGTCATTCCCTCCGTCGGGGGGCTCTGGCGGAGCTCCTGCAAGAGGGGCTGTGCCTGGAGTCGCTTCGGCAGCTGTCCCGCCACAGCTCCCTGGACGCCCTGGCCAGGTACCTCCCGGCGGGGAAGCTGAAGCTGGCGAGGCAGACGGCCTCCACATCAATGGTGCTCGACCGGGGGCTATCCCGGGGGTCGCTCTTTGCCCTGCCTTCCCTGGGAAGCTCCTGAGGACGGCGTGCGTGGCGTACGAGCCCCCAGGCACGCCTTCCCCGCCGGCGACCCCTCGGCCCAGGCCGCCTCCCACGCTACCGCCTCCACCTCCGCCTCCGCCTCCACCGCCGCCACGGCCGCCCCCTCCTCCTCCTCTTCCTCGGAGGGTCGGCGACGACTCCTACTCGCCGGACGTCAACGCGACGTACGCGAGGGAAGCGCGGGTGACGGTGGAGGGGCGGCATCTTGGCCCGCCCTCGGCGCGGGGTGGCCCCACGGGGGAGCTGGCCCCCATATCGATGTCACGTCTGAACCTCGACGCCTTAGAGGCTTTGGATTCCGAGGGGATCCTGTCAGGGGTTATCGACGTGATTCGGGACCGGGGCGCTTTCCTGCGGGCCATGCGACCGGGCGTGGATCTGGGCGACAGGCCTCTTTCGCGCGGGACCTCGAGGCACATGCTGCGGCACTGGGATAACCTCTCGGAGTGGGGGGTGCTGGGGTTGGCAGACGCGCCGAAGGTGGTCCTCCCGGCGTTCACCGTGGAGAAAAAGAGCGGGCTGCTGCGTTTGGTATGCGACGGGCGAAAGCTGAACCGGCTGATGCGGGACCCGCCACCGATGCTCCTCCCGTCGATCCACGAGGTGGTCCGGAGGTTCCTGGCGGCCGAATTCGTGGTGCAGGCTGACGGGAAGAGCTGGTTCTACCAGTTCCCCCTGGGGGACGGGGTCCGCGACTTCTTCGGGGTGAATCTGGCTGGGGAGCGGGGCCCGTTTCGGCGCACCTCGCTGCGGGTGATGTGCATGGGCTGGAGCTGGGCGCCGTGCATCGCGCAGAGGGCCTCACGCGTGCTTCTCCCCCTGGAGGATGGGCTGTCTTGGGTGGACAACTGGTTTGTGGTTGGAGATAGCCGGGAGGATGCAGCCGAGAGATACGCCCGATTCCTCGGCAAGGCCGAGTCGGTGGGCGCCGAGCTCAACGAGGGTGCGGAGTTCGGCACACCGCAGTCGCGGTTCATCGCCTTGGGGTTGGAATTTGATCTGGAGTCGTCGCCTAAGCGCTTCAGGTCGGACCCCGATTGGGTGTCGAAATTCCTTGCCTCGGCGGCCGTGGCGGCGGTTCGCGAGAACAGGGCTACTTCCCGGGAGTTCTACAAGGTTTTCGGCGGTATGATTTGGTTTCTGTTCTCGACGCAGAGGCGTCTCTGCTACTTCCGCGCCTCCCTCGCCTTCCTCAGGAGATCCGCGGCCAAGCTGGTTGCGGAACCGGAGCAGTGGGACCGCCCTCTCGACATCCCCCCCTCTGTTCTCGCTGATCTTTCTCTGATTTCGGCCGATCTGGGCCAGAATGTGTGGGTTGAGGCAGGGGCTTCGGGGCCCTCGGTCACGGCGTGGTCTGACGCTTCCGACACAGAATGGGCAGCCCTTCTGGAGTTAGACCCCGAGCCGATTGTCCAGGGCTGTTTTGATGAACCCCTCGCCCACCATATATATGTCAAAGAGCTCTTCGCAGCGCTCCAGGCGACACGCCTCGCAGCCGCTACGCGGCCGGGCTGTGCGTTGGGGTTGCAGGTGGACAACACGGCAGCGGTGGCAGCTATCAACAAGGGCCACAGCAAGAATTACCTCGCGAATGACTTGTTGTGTGCCTTGTTTGACACCGCGGACGGTGCGGGCATCTCCGTTTCCGCTCAGTGGGTGCCTACGCATGCACAGAGAGCAGACGAGTTTACCCGAGGCACTGTGGCATCGCCGTGCCCTGTCCCCCTGGCGCCCCTCCCTGCGAGATACGCGGCGGTTGCAGCCATATCGCGTTAAACATTTCAAGTGTGGTGTACCCTTTCAATTCCTTGTCTTTCTTTCCGCTACGCGGTCCCTGTGGGTTGGGCTGCGTTCAACGAAAAAAGACACTTCTTTCCGGAGTTTAGCTAGCACGATTCAGTTGGGCGATTCATTTGTCTGGTTTTTGCATACACGTTAAGTGTTCTAAGAAACCAGACATAACCAGAAGACCAACATCATGTTCGTGCTAGCACTTTTCCCTTTTGTCATCACACCCGTGCGCCAAAACAGGTTAGGCCTTATATTTGGCTGCGTTCAACGAAAAAAGACACTTCTTTCCGGAGTTTAGCTAGCACGATTCAGTTGGGCGATTCATTTGTCTGGTTTCTGTTCTGCTAGCCTATGCGGTGGGCGTCATTATTTTTAAAATCTGAAGAAGCACGCTTATGATGCGAAAAAAGTGCAGGAGTGCTTCCGACGCCACTCTTGCTTCGTCTCTGTGTGCCTCGCTATCCCTGTTGGGGGGCCAGCACAATGCCTTGTCTTGGCATTACGTGCGTCGAGTCCAGCCCCTCGCTCCCTAGCAAGCAGGGGACGTCCAGTTCTACACCCGAGGCCTTGTTATGATCACCTGTCTCTTCGGCAGTCTCGGGTCTCGTGGAAAAGGCTGTTGGGCAGCGCATGCATCGACACTCATACACGCAGAGGTGACGCACAAACATCACAATCCTTTAGGAGTGCCTCGGGGGGGAATACTGTGTTGCGTTGACCCCAGAGGGAGGCGCTCCAATATCTGGGCTGGTGTTTGGTGTTGTCATGCCGGTTGTGCCTTCGGGACATCAGGAGGGTTTTTTTCCGGGTGCTCCGCAGGGATGGGGGAAGATTTTTCAGCATGACCTGCTGAAAACTGACCGAAGCGATGGAAGTGTAGGGGTTCTCCGCCAGGTAGCCCTGCTTTCTTTTCTGCATGTCATGACTTGCAAAGCTCTCGGGGACCCCCTCCCCCCCTGGATCACTTCCGAAGGAGAAGGGCGACACCCTCCCCCCCTGACCGAAACTGGAGTAACAATTCGGGTTTGCTCGTTGCCCCCCAAACACTCCACCGATAACGACAATAGCACCCCCGGAGCCTTCGCTTTGTGTCAACCTGCGTCGGGCTGTCTCCCCCTTTTGTGAGGCACCTCGCACTTCTGCACTTCTGAGTGAAGGCTCCCCGTCCCCCAGAAGGTCCCCGGTCCCACATTTTTTTGGGTCCCCGATTCTGTTGCGAACGATTATCCTCCTAAACGATCACCACGTCATATTATATCTCTGAACGATGATTTGAACGATATTTCACGTTTTTTTCCGTCTTCCGAGAGAGAGACTTTTGCCGCCGCAGCACGCCCCTGGTGGAGAGGGGGTCGCTTCCCCTTCTTTTTGGTGCCCAATGGCTGGAAAACAGTGGATGTTAGAACCCACAGCCACCCACCCCACCCCCCCCCCCCCAAGAGCGAGCGATGTCTCCATGTCTCCCTCTCCCTCTCCCCCCCCCAAGCGCCTGTTGGCAGCGTGCCGTTCTGGTGTGGATGCAAGCGCCAACCAGAGAGAACACCGGCGCGCTCACTCTCGCATTTTTATTTACAACAAGCTCTCGCCCTGGGGGTGGGGAGGGGGGGAGGGAATTTTCAGAATTATCAATTTGTGGGGTCGACGCGGGTGTGTCGTGCGGAGGAGTGGTGGTGGAGGAGCTGGTGTGGCATTCTATCGTGTGGAGGACGGGGAGGGGGGGGTCGGGGCGCTGAATTGACAAAGCCACCGCCGCGCGGAAATATCCCAACAGAGGAAATATGTATCGTCACGGTTGCACCCGCACGTCCCCCCCCCCCCCCCCCCTCCGAAAGAAGTGTTATGAAACCCATATTGAAAACCGCCTCATTTTGTATCTTGTGTGCACAATCTTTTCCCCCTACGACTTCGGCGTGTGTTGTGGGGGAGAGGGGGCGTCTCAAAGCATCACGGAGTTCTAAAAGGCGACGTGTCTTTTCGTGTCACGATCGTTCAGTCTGCTTCTCTCGACCCAGTTTACTCCCTTCGAAGCCCATTGGATCCACCTGTGCTCCAGCTAAATACCCAAACATTTTTTGTGCGTGGGAATTGCAGCGGCGACACGCTCTGTCATGGGCGCTCGACAGCCCAGTGTTCTATTGCTTGCCTGAGGGTCAGTTTGCCTTTCGAACGGCTCTCGCAACAATAGCGGTGCGGCGAGTTGGTTTGGGTCGCACACTGGGAAGCCTTTCTGGAACTCAATCAACCCATACGCAATCACACACGCATGTGTGGATCTTATTGGCAGTATTACAGAACGCACACAGATGTCCCCTCTCTTCTCACCACTATGTGGCAGACATGCAGGGGTGATTTTAGAAGGTGGGGACGGGGTGTCCTTGCAAATACTTTGCAAGCGAGTACTGAACATGATCTAATCACACTCAGAACCTCCCACCACTCGTGTTGGGGAGGAAAGTTCTGTTCGTCAGGTCTCAACTCGCTGTGCTCCGCACAGTGAGTGAGTTGAGACCTGACGATGAGAGCACCAACCCGCCTTCACACAGGCGATGGGGGGGGTGTGGGAGTGTCAACGTGTAAACCAAAACCAAGTGAGAAGAGAGCTTGGCACCAAGACAAAACAGGAAGGAACCCAGGACGTTTTCTTTGTGTGTGGAAGGCGTCAGCTGAAAGGCGCAACAAGCTACTCAATTTTTATCAGAGCAGTTTGTAGCTGGGAAGTAAAGATTGCTTGCTGTTTTGTTGCGCTCAAAATATTAGCGTGGCTCGAACAACAAGGCAGTTCAGAAACAAGCTCTGCGCGGTGCAAATCTGAAGAAGGGGAAGAAGTTGGCATTACGTCGATTGCGAGAACACCCCACACGCCTTTCCGCGTGGTGATGTTCTGCAAATCAAAAAAAGAAAATGGTTGCACCGGAGGGCACAGTTTTTCCTGCCGTTGTGAACACTCTCGCACACACGCACACAACTCTAAAATAAAATGACAACAAAAACGGCAGCCCCCCCCCCCCCCCGAACAGAAGGAAATGAAACTGCCGCCCAGAAATACCCCAACGCCGAACATCAGCCAAAGCCGTCCTTTCTCGATTCATTTCACACCATACCCTTCGCTCCATGATGAAGGGTGACAGATGTGGTTTATATACCCTATAGCCAGTGTTTAAGATACTGTTATGAAAAACGGGGCTTAGCCCCGGTTTTTGAGATTTTGCCCCGAAAAACCGGGGGTGCCTCTTTTTTTTTTTTCACCGGGATTTTTCTGAGATTCTGTCCGGGTACTGTTCCAGTTTACTTTTTGGCCAGAGGAGGCCGGGGCCAAGAGCACAGTGCCCTGCCCCAGGCGTTAGCCCGATGAACCTGTTGAGCACAAGGTGCACGTTGACTACATGCGGCGTGCGACTATGGAGCAGAATCAGCTGTTCACTACCGTGGCCTCCGGCGGCTGGGGGGCTCCGCCCCCCAGACCCCCCCTCTGGCCTGTGCATGTCCAGAACCAAGTCTGCAAGCAGGGCAACCTGCGGTGCTTTCACCACCACCACGCTCTCAAGAACGCCTTCCTCATCGACTGGCTCCTTCGCGTTGACGCCAAGAAGGAGCGCGCTCCTCTCGGACCTGGCAGCGGCGGCGAAGTCAGTCACCCGCAGAGGACCCATCCTGCCCATCCCAGTTGAGTGGCGTGGGGTGGGGTGTTGTGGGAAGGGAAAGCCCTTCCATTTGGGGAAATGGCTGAAATTTTACCCCCGATTACCCCCGGTTTTCGGCGCGCAGCCCGGAACCCTATCTTTTACCCTGCTATAGCTTGCGGGGATTTTTTTTGTACCCCGCTTGCAATGCCGAAGCCTGCTGACAGAGAGCGCCCCCCTTTGCGTGGCGTGTCTGACACGGCCTGCCGCTGAAGCTTGCGTTGCGCCGTTTATTTCTTCACGATCATCCTGCTGCGAAATGACATGCCCTCGAGGTTGAGTTTTGATTCTCACCTCTTGCGGTACATCACGGAGTCCAGTAAAGTGAGGCACCTTGGGGGAGAAGGGTAAAGAGGTGGGTGGAAGGTGGGCGGGTGGTGCTTCAGAGTGCCCCTCTCCCCGCCCCGACCCCTTTGGTTCAAACAATTTCTTGGAAAGAAAAGGAGAAAAAAAGTTTTAAAAAAAGAGATGAGAAACCAGGCAATCCCTCGCGTCGAATGTTTTTTTTGCACAAATATTATTCCGGAACTGTTCTCCCACAGTGGCTGTCTGCAACAAAGCGAAAGGAGTACGATTTTGTCGGTCTCTCTCTCGTGTGCTGCTATATGTATATAGCTGCTGTTCCCCAGCCCACTCTCACCCAGCGCCACGCGTGTAAATTTTGTTGTTGCCAGCCATAAGTGACAAAGCGGAGCCTTCATGCCACTTCACAGGGGCTTCCACAGCCTTTGGCACAGGAGTGTGCGCTCAACGGAAAGTTGCCCGGATCTGCCTTTTTTTGCAGTTGCTGCGAAAGGAGGAAAGGAGGACTGGTGGGCGATTTCATCGTGGAACATCCACGTTCTGCATTTTCACCCACCCCGTCCCCCACCACCGCCAGGACGTACCGATACACCGACTTCCTGGTTTTGTGGACCTTTCTTTGATATCGATAGGGATTTCTCCTACAACAAGAGGAGGTATATCCGAAACGTGCCCTTCCCTCACCCCACCCCACCCAATCACTGTGCGGTTCGTTTTTCACCCCTTCATACAGGGGGACTTCGCTCGCAGAAGTATGAAGATAGCGGATCAGTTCTCGTGCGTTCGTCTCTCGTGGACTTTCTGTACGATGCGGGATGCTGCTAATCCAACACAGCAAGCGCTCAGAAGTGCAGAAACGTGAGGATAGTGTCATATAATGTGAGCTGCCTTCCAAAGGAGGAAGGACGAACCGACACCGTTTGACACAGTGCGAAGGCCCATCGCCTTATGAGAGGGGGAACTGCACTAAACTGTACTGTTCTGTCGCTCGGCACCGCAGCGAGGGCCCCTGTATTGTTGTCACCCTTCATGCCGCTCCACACAGGGGGGGCCTCAACACAGCCTTGAGATAGCTCCTCACCCTTGTCACCAGGGGGGATAAAATCCAACTTGCTGCCTTCACGTGGCGCCCCCTGTGATTACCCTCCTCCAAGGGGAAACTAAAGCAAGCTCTGGTAACTCATTTTCCGCTGTGTGCCCTGTTTCATATATGCGGAGGGGCCCTTTCTGCACGGCTTTGGTTTTATTGATGTTGTGGTGTGCGTGGTTTCTTTTCCCCTTTTTTGTTGTTTTTGCAGCATTTTATGCTGTCGGGTGAGCTTCCGCCCCATGGGGGGCGCTCCTTCCGGCTTGCGCCGCCCACCCATCTCGCCCCCGTCCCCTTCCCACATTCTTTCTTTTCTTTTAGGGGAGACGTCCTCGCAGTGGCTGTTTGGCCTGACGCGATTCCCCGCCTCAAAGCAGACCCACCAGGCAGCTACTCAAGGCACATGAGGAGCGAGAGGCGTCAACGGGCGCAACGCCCCTCCCTGCGGTCCGGCTTCCGCCACGTGGCTGACTCAAAGCAGCGCAGTGACCAACGGGAGCGACATGGAAAAAAAAAATAGCAAATGCGTGATCAACAGAAGGGGCCGATTTTTTGTAAAATTATGGTCTGCTAGACAGGGAGGTGTGGGGGAATCAAATCCCGCAACGCTCGAGGACCGTCCCTTTGTTGGGACACTGTAAGAACCGAGGCGGTAACAAGGGGGGGGGGGGTACGACGTTTAAAGAAATGGGCCGCCTGACGCTGCACCTCCCACACCCCCCGAACCGCCCCCGCCCGTCGGGACCCGCGAGGAACAAGCCTCGACTCTTCCTCTCTCTCTCTCTGCATGCTTTTGCACACACCCCCCACCTCACCCCCAAGGCACACACGGGATGGAAGTCTGCGTCCACCACCCCGACACCGGGAGGTCCTGCGTCGTCGAAGTGGGCGGCGATGACACCATCGCAGACCTGAAGGCAAGGGCTCTCGTGACTATGTTCGCCGACGACGGGGCCGACGTGGCTGCGGAAATCGCTGCAACCTCCGCTACGCTGCGCGGCTCTGCTGCGCCCCTCGATGACGCCGAATGCATCTGCGACACCACGCTGGGCGGTGGGGACGCAGTGAACCTCCAACGTGCACACGCCATCAAAGCAGCAACTTACACAACACCCGCACGGAACGTCGAACTCTCCCCCTCCAGCCGGCACTGCGCTCTGGGCACCCCGCTCAACGAGGTGGTGGTCTACGACACCGCCACGGCAGGCATCACCCGGCGTCTGCTGCCTGGCAGGATTGCCGCCTTCTCCCCCTGCGGGTCCTACCTCGCTACATGCGATGGGCGCGACGCGCGCATCTGGTGCACCGAGTCGTGGGCGGAGCTGCGCACCATGCAGGGATCCCGCCGTGACACCGTCTTCTGCAGCGCCTGGTCCCCCTGTGGCAGTTTTGCGACGGGGTCAGAGTGCCGCAAAATCCGCGTCTGGGCTCCGGAAAGCAGCGGGGAGTGCACCGCGGTGCTGTCGGGGCACCGGGGTGAGGTGCTCTGCTGCGCCGCTGCGGGCAGCGGGCGGATCGCTTCGGGGGGGCGCGATAAAACCGTCCGCCTGTGGAGCCTGGCAGAGCTCAGACAAGTCGACGTTCTGCCGCACAGCGGGGATGTGCACTCCCTCCAGCACCTGCTTCCTTTGGATGGCAGGGAACAGCTGATATCCTGCTCCTACGACGGCAAAGTGATGTTGTGGTGCCTTGAGACCTACACTTGCCTGCGGATTCTGCCGGTGTCGGGGCGGCTGACCTGCGTGCAGGCCAGCGTTGCGGGGGACACCGTAGTAGCGCTCGGAACCTCAGCTGCGGTGTGGCGCCTGAGCAGCGGGGAAGCAGTCTGCGAGGCGCTTGTGTCCACAACCCAGCCCGCCCCCCAGTTTGCCCTGAGCGGCTGCGGCGGTTGGGTGTTCCTTGTGTCCGTTCCAGTTGTGGAGGTGATGCCCCTCGACAGCTTCATCGCGTGGTGTGAGGAGGTGCCTCCGGCCGCCCCGCCGCCGCCCGCTGCAGAGAGGCCCCTCACAACCTCTGTTGTTGGGATTGCGCGGGCGTTCGCGAGATGGTTTGGCTGACGAAGCAGCAGCAAAAGGGGAGGGGCGGGGGGAGGGGGGGTCGGGGTGTGCGTGTCTTCAGCCCATTTCGCCCAAGAGAGATTGAGAAGCTGGCTATCCGAGAAACTTTAGGTTCTTGGGGTTCGTCCCATCGGCATCCTGCCGCAGTGCTTTGGCTGGCGAGAGCGCACCAATCCCACCGTTCCCACCGCCCCCTCGGCCCTTCCTTCCGACACCACTGCCACCCGCCGGCGTCATTCAGAACCACGCCACACTGCAGGGCGCTGCGACAGACGCGTCGCCATGGAGGTGTTCCTGACGTACACAGCGGCAGGCGTGACACACGCTGTCGACATCGGGATGGACGAGAATCCCGACAGGCTGAAGCTCAGAGCACGCGAGGCGTTCCCCTACCCTGACGGTGTGGAGGAACAAGATGTGGAACTGTCGGTCGGGGGCAAAGCGTTGTGCGACGACGAGCCTCTGTGCAGCCATGCAGGTGTCGAAGCCGGGTGTGTGGTTGACGTGACCCTCCGTCCCGACCGTTACCTCGATGCGGTGCGCAGTGGGGAGAAGCGGCTGTGGGAGGTCCCACTGTGGGTGACGACACGTGATGAGGTCCTTCAAGCAGGTCTCAGCTGTCAGTGTAAATGGATGAGCAACGCACATGACACAGTGAAGAGAGACCGTGAGATAGTTCTTGCTACAATTCGAGGCAGTAAGTGTTATAACCTCCAGGACGTACACGACAGCCTGAAGGGGGACCGCGAGATTGTTCTTGCTGCAGTTCAACAGCGCGGCATCAGCCTCCGTTACGCACACGACAGCCTGAAAGCAGACCGCGAGCTTGTCCTTGCTGCAGTTCAACATGGCGGGTGTGGCATCCAGTACGCACACGACAGCCTGAAGGCAGATCGTGAGATAGTTCTTGCTGCAGTTCAACAGGACGGCAATAACCTCCAGTACGCAGATGACAGCCTGAAGAGAGATCGTGAGATTGTTCTTGCTGCAGTTCAATGGAACAGCTACAACCTCGCATACGCACACGACAGCCTGAAGGGAGATCGCGAGATTGTTCTTGCTGCAGTTCAACATGGCGGGTGTGGCATCCAGTACGCACATGACAGCCTGAAGGCAGATCGTGAGATTGTTCTTGCTGCAGTTCAACAAGACGGCAGTAACCTCGCATACGCACACGACAGCCTGAAGAGAGATCGTGAGATAGTTCTTGCTGGAATTGAACGGGACGGTAGTATCCTCGAGTACGCACACGACAGCCTGCAGGCAGATCGTAGGATAGTTCTTGCTGCAGTTCAACGGGACGGCAGAAACCTCCAGTACGCACACGACAGCCTGAAGGCACATCGCGATATTGTTCTTGCTGCAGTTCAACAGCGCGGGTGTGGCATCCAGTACGCACACGACAGCCTGAAGGCAGATCGTGAGATTGTTCTTGCCGCAGTTCAACAGGACGGCAGGAACCTCCAGTACGCACACGACAGCCTGAAGGGAGATCGCGAGATAGTTCTTGCTGTAATTGAACGGGACGGTAGTATCCTCGAGTACGCACACGACAGCCTGAAGGCAGATCGTGAGATAGTTCTTGTCGCAGTTCAACAGGACGGCAGAAACCTCCAGTACGCACACGACAGCCTGAAGGGAGATCGCGAGATTGTGTTTGCCGCAGCTCAACATGATGGCAGTCACCTCCAGTACACACACGACAGCCCGAAAGACGATGGTGAGATACGGGCTCGTCCTAAAACGCCCCCCCCTCCCCCCCACTTTGCCCTTTTTCAGGTTTTTTCAGGTTTTTGTCAGAAAAAGTGGCCGAGAGACCCCTGCACCTGCCACATACCCACAAACATATTCAGGGTTTTTGGGGAGGTTATTTTGACTATTTTTCTCGCTCTTTCGCCAGTTCGTCGGACTTTCGCTTAATCCTCTTCTTCTCCGTGACAGAGGCACATGCACTTCATCAAGATTTACAAGTGCAATTTGGTACCTTGGGTTCCCGTGTGACTCCTTCACGAAGAACAGCGTCAACGGACAAACCCAATTCAAGTGAAGAGAAGCCTGGCAGCGAACCTTCTTCCTTTCAGTTTGGCGTCGCCAACTCCGAAAACACTTTCACGGTGCCGCTCCCTTGCGAACACTTCTCGAACCTGGCAGGCCGTGTGGGCCCATGCGAGCGGTGGTGCTCATACTTCTGTAGCGGTTTTCTCGGTATTCAGTGTGGTGCAAGTCACCGCCCATGTGAGCGGTGTGTTGCACCTGCACCAGTTTTCTTTGAATTGTGCTAACACAACGCACGAATCTGTGCGGTGCAGACCATGCAGGACACGCCCCACCAGCAGGCGTGTGTGGTGTTCTCGCGATTGACGAATACCCCATCCCGACCCGCCCCCCGCCCCCTCCGAATTTGGCGTTCGGTATTTGGCCCGAAAAACCCGAATCCTGAGGCAATAATGCCACACAACCTGCATATCGACTGAAGGGAGACCAACCTTGTGCTTCCTTCTCCTTCTACTGCTACTTCCACGACCTTCCCCCCACCCCCCGCAGGCTCCACACAAAGCGGGGGTGCCGCGACCCGTGGGCTGTACACACCGCAACCCAAAAGCGTGGTTGCGTGGCGGAGAGGGTGCGGCGCCTCCCAGCCCACCGCCGCCCCCCCACAAACCCATCTCCCTCTGAAGGGGCTGAACAGCGAGAGGGAAAACAAAGGGTGATTGCCCCCCGCCCCCCGCCCCCCCCCTCTAAAAATGGCAAGCTTCTACGACCCGATGGGGGGCGGCAGTGGGCTGGGCGATGCGGCGCCCCTCTCTTCGAAGGCGGAGGTGCTCTACACAGCTCAGGAGAGCTTGGTGCGGTTGGATCGTATCCGCAGGGTGCTCGTCCAGCACTCTCTCGATGCAATTCTCTTCATCGCAGGTGTGGACTCCCAGGACAACCTTGGCTGCCTGCAGGCTTTGAACTATGTTCTCTTGGGTGCTTGCGGGTCTGAGCTGCTCACTCCATTACTCCTCGATGACGACTACGACGACACCATCCTCGTCGTGACCCGCGGAGGGGCACGAATTTACACAACACCCCTCGCCGGACCAAAGCTCACCCGCATTACCCAGACCTGGCCCCAGGTCGAGGTGGTGTCCCTCGACAGAATCTCGTATAAAAACCAGGACCTTTTCGAATCCCACAAGATGGAAGGGTTCCGCAGATGCATGGAGGGGCTGCGGCGCGTCGGGGTTGCCATCTCCCCTCATACGCCCTCCCCCGATGCTGGGAGGCATATGGCTGTGGAGCGGTGGCCGTTGGTGCAATCCTATGCTCTGGACAGCGAGGGGCAACGGCAGTTTTTCACCATGGTGCATGAGGTTGTGGATGTCTACCCTGACATGGAGCAGGTCTATCGGCAGGTGGGGGCGCATGAGATTGCGGCTGCTGTGTCCGCGCAGGCCCCACTCCTGTCGCAGCACTGGGGGGGCGTGCTGCAGCTCTTCGCAACCTCGGCAAAGCGTGGGGTCCACCCTGCGGCCTTCACCCCGGAGAACCTCGAGACATATTTCACCTATGGGTCCATCCGGCGAGGCCCGACCCTCGCTGCGCACGGCATATGCAACGCGAGGTGGAGGGTCGGCGCGCAGGCCGGCGACCCCACCCCACCTCCGGGCACCCCCAGCGAGAGGTTCCCCCTGCATGGCACTCTCGAGGCGTATGACCCGCAAGCTCCCCTATGCGCAGCGCGCACCGTTTTCCTCCAGGGGGAGCACTGCGGGGTTGAGGGCTTTGGGCCCGCATCGGATGCCACCCGTGGCGTGATTCCGGCAGAGCCCCCCACGGCGGAGTCACGCGCATGCCTCCAACGCCTGGCGATGCTGTATGCCGTGTTGGGGAGGACCTGTGAGAGGCTCAAGGGGGTGTATGCATCCGACCCCGGGTTCGGGTCAAACGGGGAGTCGGATATCAACTGCGCTCAGGATATCTTCGGGAAGACCGCATCCGACTGTGGTGTGTCCAGCCTCCCCGGGGCAGGCGTTGCCGATGGCTGCGCGGGTCTCTCCGTCACATTCCGGCAGATGGACAATGCCCCATACACCACGTCTTCAGCAGGCAGCTCCTCCCCCTCCGCCTCCGCCGCCTCCGCCACTTCCACCTCGCGTGGCACAGTGCTCTACATGCGGCTCCATCTGAAGCAGGTGCTGTCCCCCGCGGGCGAGGTGCTGGGTGGGCTGCTCTATGGGGATACCGTGGCGAGGGCGGCGGGGCTGACCCTCACGCTGACGCAGCAGATCCCGCAGATCAGCTTGGGGAGGTTCAACGGCGTCGGCCTCCAGGGGGAGCAGAGCATGCGCAAGGTGCTGGGGAGGGTGTCGGGCTCCCCCGACAGCGGCGGGGGCGTGCTGTCGCAGCTGCTGGTGGTGGCGGAGCCTATCACCGGGGGGCACGCCTACCTCCCGGTGGGCGGGTTTGCGGGAGGTGTGCCGATCTCAGGCCCGGTGCACTGCTTCACAGGGGGCATCGTGTTTAGCGATGCCGCCTTTGGCAGCCTCCCCCCGCTCGTCTTTTCGGATCACGCCGAACGCATCGATATCTACAACCCACCGGAGCTGGCGAAGCCGACTGTGATCTTCATCACCCACAAGGAGACGTGGTCCCCCTGGACCCCTCTGAGGGCCGCACAGCAGGCTGGCTTCGCCATGGAGGGCGCTTCCGCTTCCCCCCAAAGGTGCATTGCCGTGGTGTTCAAACCCGGCACACCGGCAAAGAAGGACTGCCTGATGAAGGTTCTCCCCGTGTGGAAGAAGGCGCTCGGGTCGGGGGAGGAGGAGGAGGGCACCACCGCCCCTGCCCCTGTGCTGCACTACATTGAGGCCCTGCCGGAGGCTTTGACAAAGCATGCGAGGTTCTCCGACTATGTCACGCCGCGGGAGCAGCGGAAGTCGCACCACGGCCTCCAGGTCTTCGAGACTGTGAAGGACTACCGCCCCTTCAAGAAGGTGGATGACGGTGGCGCAGCCCTGACGAAGGTGGAGGCCGTCTCGCAGGGGCACACCGCTGCGATGGGGAGCCTTGCGAAAGAGTTCCCGGGGTTCCGCGCGTTTTACACTGCGAGGAGTCTGGCGGAGTCGGGCGACCCTGGGCAGGGCGGAGTGCTGCTACCGCGCGGCATGGATCCGGCGGTGGAAGGTGCTGCGGAGATTAAGGTCGACATCGTGGCGGGGTGGCTCGGGGTGGGGAAGCACAAGTTTGTGGCGCATGTTGCGAACGTGCTGTCCACCATGCAGGCCGGGCAGCGCAAGGCGGGGGAGGAGGTGGAGCACTGCCACGTGCTGGCGCAGGATCTCGAGGAGGGCCTGGCGTTCGACCCGATGATTTTCTACAGGCAGGTGCGTGAGGTGGCGGAGCTGGGGGGGCGGCGGCGGATCCTGTATACCCCGCCGGGGTGCACGCCGCTGCCCTTCGTGGTGCACCACCTGGCGCAGATGACGCGGAAGATCCCGGCGCTGGGGCTTAACAGCGTCACAGCCGTGCTGCACGGCGATTCGGTGTACGCCAACTCGCTGTCTGCGCCGCACAACTTCCAGCTGCTCCCGGGGCTGGCCTGCCAGCTCACGGCGGGGTTTGTGGGGCAAGTGCTGCTCACCGCGGGGCAGTCATCAGGCGGGCTGAATGTCAACCAGCTCGAAACCTTTGCACGCACGGTGAACAGTGTCTGCGACGTGAAGTATTCCCAAAGCGACGCAGTGGAAGGTATTTACTTGTGGGCGTTGGGGCAGTTGGGGGTGGGGTGGGGTGCATCAGGAGCAGGGTGGGGGGGTGGGGGTTCCGTTCGGCGGCCGCGTGACCATAGTGGTATATGTGTTGCTGAGGGTGTGGCGGTGCGGCAGTGGTGGGGGAGGGCATTGGAGTTTCGCTCGGTGCGACCTGCTATGCAAAACAAAGGCTGGCGTGTGGGTCGTCGGGCATCAACGTTCGTGTGGGTGTGAGGGGGTGTTGTTGGTCTCCAGCGTTTGTTGCACCACCACGCACCATATGGCAGGGCTGCTGCAGCCGAAGGATCTGCGTGCCGAAGCGATGGAGAACGCCCGCCGCCTTTCCCACGCACACCTGGTATGAATGAGGCAAGCCGCCCCTTGAGTGCCCTGCCTCACGTGTGGGTTTTGCTCTAAACACCCACCCCTACCCGCAGTACCACCACCCGTCGGCGTGCGGGCTGCAGATGGTGCAGGTGAAGTTCTCCCGCCTCATCACCACGCGCTACCGGGTGATGGAATTCTCGACAAAGGTGTCAGACCACGGGGACGTCGCGAAGGGCGTGCTGCGCATGAAGGCCTTCTTCCACTGCGACGGGGAGCACCTGCAGGTCACGGTTTCCAAGGGCAAGCCGCACCAGACTCGGGTGAAGGTGCTCGGGCAGGACCCGGTGCTGCGGCACAGCCAGCACATGGTCTTCATCGGGCAGGGCCTGAACGAGGTCCTGCTGCGGGACCAGGTGCAGCACCACCTCATCACTAAAAGCAGCATCGTCAACAGCCCTGGCAGCTCGGGCGAGATTGTGTACGACCTGAAAAAGCGCCGCGCACAGATCACGCGCGACAGCCTGCAGGACCAGGACATCGAGGACATCAACTCAGCAATGCACCACAAAAACCTGCCGTCCGGATGGTACTCCGACGGGCTGTCCTACGTCAACCCTCAGCAGGAGAAGTACCAACGTCTGCGACCCGACATCGACGTCCTGATTGACGACTACATCACTTCCTACAATGCCGAGGTCGACAGACATAACGCAGAGGCGGCCCGCCTCAACTCGACGGCATGAGGTGAGCTGCGCCTCTCAGCCAGCGGCGTGTTTGCATCCTCTTGGGGGGAAGGGAAGGTGCACCGTCGGGCATATGGTTGTTTACACTGTACAGTTGATGGTGTGGAGGTGGGTGGGGTAGTCCAATCACCGATGCGATGCCCGTGACATTACACAAAAGAGGACGATTCATATTTAGGCCCGCCACTTTTGAGGTCCGGTGCCAACAAGGATAAACGGGTGGGGGGTTTTTTTGCGGCAACAAAACGGCAGCCTGGATGGCTGTGATTAGTTTGATTTAGTTTCGGCGCACAGGGCACCCCGCGCTCCGGCTGCCGCAGCGGTGCTGGTGGTTGGGATCATACAATGCAACCCTCTCGGGGAAGAGGACAAAGGGTATTGAACTACTATTCCGTAGGATTGACATGCCAGAGCCCTGGTCTTAGGGATATATCACCGAGATGCCCACACAATTGTGCACAGATGTGTGTGAGGCAGCGGGATCAGTTCTCGTCGTTGTGGGGACCCCCTTCTCTGCACGAACACGCGTTTTGGTTTCCACACAGGCGACAGTCTTCCTTTTGTGGGAAAACGCTTTGTCTGGAAACCCGCATCGCCCCAACCAAGCTTTGCCGACACAGCGGCGTGGATTGCCAACACCTGCGGCGATTCCCCCGCCAGAAGGGGGTCTTACCCGCCTATCCGTCGAGGGTGCCGGCGTCTTCACGCCCCTCCCCCCCCCCTCCCCTCTCCCCCCGCCCCCTCTTTCCTCACGCCCCCCTTCCACTTCCACTAAGCCTACCTGCTGGGCACATCCGTTCCACTCATCGGGCCTTTCCTTTTGAAGGAACCCCCCTTTCCTTCCACCCATGGCGCTGTCCAGTCTGCTGTTGCCCTCGGCTGGAAAATAAGCACCGCAGCGCCTTTGTTAAAAACTAAGTCCTTTTTCTCTCTCTCTCTCTCTCTGTGTGTAGACAGTGTTGTTGTCACAGCGGGGATTGCATCAAGGGCAGCGTGTGCTCGGTGCGCTCTGGTGCGCTTTTAAATGATGCATGTCTGTGGGTGTGTCTGTTGTGGATGTGGGGATGATTTAAAGGTGTGGACAGCTCTGAACAGGCGGTACACCTTCTCCTTTTGTGTGTGGTGCCCGATATTTACGGCTGTGTTTGCTATGCACGAGCTATCGCACCTCCCCTCCAGTATCTGTGTGTGTGTGGTTATCAAGTTTTAAGGCGGTGTCGCCCTGCACGGGCAGGATCACCTCTCCTCCAGTATCGCACTCCCGAAGGATTTCCCAACACGACGTGACACCGGTTTCGACGCGTACTCTGGCCGTCGCCCTGCACGAGCTATAGCACCTCCCCTCCAGTATCTGTGCGTGTGTGTGTGCAACCACAGTGGAAGGGGATAGTAGCATCAGACATGTTGATTGAGGTTCGATCGGTGTGCTCTCGATTGAATCATAAATGCCGAACAGGGCTGCCTCCGTAACCCGGCGTGGCAAAGTATGAAGAAGTGGGGCGGGGGCCTTCTTCCACTGCCTGCTAGCTGGTATAATTACCCCCCCCCCCCCCGATGGAGTGAAGGGAGATCATCTTTGTGCTTCCTTCTGCTTCACCACCCCGGTGGGGTGTTCTCGTTTCGATCAACGATACACACCTGCCCGCCAATCTCCTCCCGTCCTCCTGTCAGCTCTTCGCCTTCAGATAGGCACCACATGGGGGGGGGTTCCTGATTGTCGGCCTAAGCTGACGCCAAAGGAAGTCAGCTGCACGGATTTACAGCAAGCGCAGGCGGCAGCAGATATATTTCTATTCTACCTCGGGTGATAAAGCCCCCTGCAGGAAACAGCCTGCTGTGCTGTGGGCTATCCCTGTGCGCGCTACACACGACTTGGCTTGTGGGTCCAGAGACACGCCCAGATCGCTGCTGTCAGGCAGAGTGTGAGCACGCTTTGCACAGTTCGTAGGCGGCAGTGCAGCACCGCCCCCCCCCCCCCCCCCCATCCCCACCCTGTCTGCGTCTGGCATTCACGCTTTTGGATAATGTTTACCGCATTCCCCCCACAGGGGAGCAGCCTGTGCCGCAGCTTGCTGGACGTGCTTCGTCACAGAGCAGCGTGTGTGAGGCAACTCACTTTACTGCACTTCACAGAGCAAAACCCCCTCATAGGGGGCCTTCGCCACCAGATATGACTGAGTGAGAAAAAGTGAGCTACAGCCCACTTCCCCTCACTGACTGACGAGCTGTGACTGGTAGCGAGGGCCCTCATAGCGGTAGTCCTTCCCAACAGGCTCGGGCGGGAGATGAGGCTCCGCTTGGAATATAAGCAAACATGGCGTGGGTCGCTGTTGTGCTGTGCGGGGTCATCGCAGGTGACGTGCAGTGCGAAACGGACATGGCGTCGTGCCCATCCGGTGTGGGCGATGGCAGGTTCTGGTATAGCCGTCTGGTCCTGCGCTACGCAACGAGGCCTTACCCCGCCGTTCTGACCGATGATCGGCACCGCCTGTGCTCCCTCGACAGCTGGGCGACGTCAGACCAGTGCCACGAGCGGTGCAACTTCCGGCTGGAGATCACGCAGCCTGCCGACCTGCGGATGGTGGTGTGCCTCGTCGACAACGACTACCCGCCCTACGCACCCGACGCACACATCGACCTGCACCACCCGCTGAACGGTGTAGAGCATGACATCGTGAATGTTAGCGCGAATGTGTCGTCGTGTCTGCCCAGCGGGGGGGTGGATGTAGCGGGGAAGATAGCGCTGCAGGGCTCGACGTGCTACGACCCCTCGGTGGCGCGCGCGGCTCGCGCAGGCGGTGCGGTCATGTCCATCAAAACGAGTTGGAGCAAAGACAACCGCGTGGATCGGACATTCCCGTCCTGGGGCACCGGGTGGGGTCTGGAGGACTTCCCGTCTGCGGTGATGCCGCGGCACCACAGTCTGCTGCTGTGGGAGGCGCTGGAGCGTGGTGCGGCCGTGCGTGGGAAGGTGGTGTTCAGATGCGACGAGCTGCCACAGATCAGCGGCGCGAGTGCGGCAGACCTCGGGGACGGGTGCCCGTCACCACGTATGGCGGGTATGTGCCACGATAGGCCGCTGCTGCGGGACCGGCTGTGCTCGCGGTGTCCGTTGGAGTTGCGCATTGCAGGTGTGACTGCCTGCTTGTGGGGCAACACGCTGCTGCCACGCAAGCGCGAGACGCTGCTTCAGAACACAGTGCAACTGCCTCTAGAGATGCCGGATGGTTTATTCGTCGTTTCGGACCTGCCTGACGGCGGTTGCAGTGCCAGCGATTATGCACAGCTTTCCGGGAAGATTGTGGTCGTGCAGGAGTCGAGGTCGTGCCTCCCCTTCACGCAGGTGCGCCTGGCACAGGCACAGGGCGTGCGCGCAGTCGTGGTGGCCCCTTACCATCACGGCGACGACAACACCCTCGTGGAAGGGCCTTCGCTGGGCGTGACAATCCCCGTGCACGCCATCACCTACCCACACTACACCGCCTTGAAGGCAGCCGCCGAGCAGAGGCGGGTGGTGGCGGATGTGGGGTCCATGCCAGGTGCAGGGTTGCTGGCTGTGGGCGGTGATATCCCAGCGCTGCCGCCTGCACGAGACGCAGCTACGCGTGCAGTGACTGTGGTGCCAGGCGATGCCGACCCCGAGTCTGCCTGGGAGTGGAACACGTTGGAGGTGGCGTGCGTGGTGCTGTGCGTAGTGGAGGTGGGTATCATTTTCTGCTTTGTGCTGCGCCAGCGTGAGAACGCCATCGAGCTGGCAACCGAGAACCGCCGGACATCGATTCCCCTTGGGATTGCAAGCACCGGCCTGAGCTTGTCCCTGCTGGTCATCACTGCGACCGTTGCGTTTGCCCTCGCCAACATGGCGGGCCGGGAGTCTCGGGAGACAGCGCTGAAGGACGGGAGGGAAGCGACGCTGACCACTCACGACAATGCTGCGAATAACATTGCTGCTCTGGCAGTTCTTGTGCGTGCCCTGATCACCGAACATGCCTTGGACAGTGTGCTTTCCATGTTTGCACAATTTGCCTCGCGTGCCAGCATCCACAGAATCACTGCGGGTGACTTTGACGGCACGTGGCACAGCTTTGTCGGCATGTACCCAAGGTACCAGGAGCTTGCGAGGGCGGAGGCTGGTACCCTGAAGGTGCAAATCCTGACGACAAATGGGTTCTTCGCGGACCTGAACCTCCTCAACGATCACCGCACTGAGGCAGAGCGTGGGGATGGTGTTTCGGGCGACGTGGCTTCCAACAACACAGGCTTCCCGTACGGCTTGATGCACTCCTACAGCGCGTACCCGCCGCCCGTGTGGGACGTCGAGTATTTCCCAGCACCATTGCTGAACTACAGCTACGCGCTGGGAAGCAGCTGGCGCAACCCTCTCGCACTGTTCAACAGCTCGAGCAGCCCCTCCACCCGTGTGTGGCACGTGGCACGCCGTGCTGTGGACGTGAGACCTATTGTCGATTCGCACAGCATCGTCATGGCGACGCCCTTCTTCAACAAGAATGGGCAGTACTGGGGTACGCTGCAGGCCACTGACCTTTTGTCTGTGGTGGGTGTGCTCGTCAAGAAGGCAGTGCGTGGTGGTAGCGGCATGCAGAAGATGACAGCCCTGATTGTCGATTACACCGACGGTGCGATCATTGCCAACTCTGCAGGTGACAATGTGCGTGAGGAGGCGGTCTTCCCGTTCATCAATCCGAAGTGGTACGTCAGCGATGTGAAGCTGGTCCAGCACCTGTACACGATGCAGACGATACCCGCTGTGCACATCAATGCGCTTGGGGCCTACCTGGACAAGCAGCAGGATGGGTGGGTCGAGCACAACGGGGAGTTCGACCAGGCAGAGGGGTCGCACCAGTGCCCGTACTTCGCAAAGCTGCGTGTTGCCGGCGGGGCGGCTGTGGACGAGAGCGGGGAGGACGTGAAGGCGGAGTCGCGTGGGGGTGGGTGCGGCTCGTGCACAGTGATGGACGACGACCTCGGGCGCGAGGTGTTTGTGTTTGACGGCAACAACGTGCTGCACATCTACAACAACCTGACGGTAGGTGCGCCTGCCGTGGCAAAGACACGCACGAGCCCTGTGGGGCAGGCGTGGGCCAGTAACGAGCCGGAATACGCAGAGTCGATTGTGATGTCGGACGGGACGGAGTGTGTGGCACGCCGCCCGCCTGGCGGTGGTGCACTGGGATGCTTCGTGCGTCCTGCCTTCACATACGTGAGGTACTACACCATCAGCATGCGTGTGCGGCCTGACGATGTGGCAGTAAACCGGCAGGTGCGTGGGGCACAGCTGTTCTCGCAAACCTTGTCAGGCGAGACCAACGTGCGCGTGTTTGCTGACGGGGAGGTCAGCGTCAATGTGATGCGCAGAGGCTGCCGTGTGAAGGGAGTGCCTGGCGGGCTGCCTGTAGGAAGGTGGAGCACGGTCACCCTCGTCTTTGCGGAGGCGACCTTGTCCTGCTCTGTGTACATCGACGGCATGCTGTGGGGGCAGAGCTACTACATGCCAACCTTCTTCATACACAGAGAACAGACATATCCGTACTACGCCGGGCAGCACTTCCACGGGCGCATGGACAACATCATGTTGTTCAGGGAGACGTTGACTGCTGCGGAGGTGATGTCGCTGCACACTGCTGGCGAGATTGTGCGTGACGTGCCGAGCCGGACGTGGTTCGTGGCGACGAAAGCAATCACCATGGACAGGCAGGACGACCACCGGGGTGCATCATGGAGTGTGGCTGTCGTGGTGCCACGCGAGGAGATCATGCGTCAGGTGGACGAGAACAACCGTGTGACGATGAGCAACCTTGCGATGCGGGAGGACATTACAAACAAGAAGCTGGAGCGCAAAACGAACGAGACGGTGCTGGTGATCGTGGTGATCTCGCTCTTCTCTGTGGGCGTGTTCCTCGTCTTCAACAGCATGCTGACACGCCCCTTCGCACGGTATGCGGTGCTGATGACGGAGGCGGCGGTGATGAAGGTCGATGAGTTGCCACAGCAGGAGTCGTTCATCCGAGAGCTGTGTGCCATGGACAGCGCCATGCATCTCATGATAAGCAGCTTGAAGGAGTACAAGAGCTACATGCCGCAAAGCCTGCATTTTGCAGGTCTGCAGCCATCGGACGCGGAGGGAAGTGAACAGAGTACACCTTCCGGATCGATACAGTCACAGTCGTCATCCTCATCTGCAGGGCGTGCGGTGATCAGGCAAGTCCTGATGTGCGCGCTCAGTCGCAGGCGGTTCTCCTTTGTCGTGGTCAACGTTACGAACTGGCATGACACAGCGATGCACATACCAGACACGGCACTCCTAACCGTGCATGCCGACGTGCTGCACCGTGTGCTGTCAGTGTTCAACTCCAACCGCGGCATCAGCGAGGTCTTCTCCGGCGACCGCTTCTCCTGCACATTCAATGCTGCAAAGAACAATACGTGCCACTGTGCGTCTGCTGCGTCATCTGCATTCCAGGCAACAGGTGTCATTGAGAAGCTGGCCGGTGAATCTGAACACTGCGCGGGTATAGGTGCATCCGCCTCTGCCGTCAGCGGCAATGGGCGTGTCGGGAACATGGGGAACAATCTAATGAAGCGCTTCACGTGTGTGTCGCCCGTCCTGACTTGGGGCTTTGCACTGGAACGCTTCTGCAGGAGCCGTGGCCTGCGAGTGCTGGCGGATGCGGCAGTCTGCCAAGATGCGACCTATCACTTCCAGATGATGCTTGCAGACGCAGTCATCTTTCCGAAGCAGCACCCCTCACCCATCAACGTCGCCCTTATCGTTGGCACCAAGACTGGCTGTGTTGGCGAGTGGATGTACCAGATCGATGAGGCGTCAAAAAGCGACCCCTTCCACAAGTGGAACAAATGGGCAAGGCAGGTCTTCCAAGGGACGTACGAGGTATGGATGTGCGCCCACACGCCACACGCCACACTCCCCACACACACAGAATGAACATTTCGAGGAATTTGGGAACAACCCCCTCGTCTCTGCTCAAACAGGCGTGTTTACCAGGTTGTGCGACGCGGCGAAGCTGTGCGCATTTACACCGTCCTGCATTGATTTCCACTGATTCTCCCAGGTTTCTATCTCGGCAGGGAGCTCCCTCATGGCATGCTTATGGAACCCCCTGGATCTGGCACAGGGGGGCTTAACGACGTTCTGTTTCTTGCTTCCGGTGAACAAGCATGCTGCGTTGAATTGAGGATTTCATCCGGATTCCACAACACAGGGACATACCCTCTGCGCTTTTCCCTTCGAAGTCATTGCAAGATGCCATGCGATGACTTGCCTCCACTCTGTGCCCGCTGTGTGGTGGCGGAGCTGCCCAGCCGCCTCGACAGAAGCAGCAGGACCGGGATTCCGGATTGTCCTCAGTTTCATCGTGTGAAGGTGGAGGTGAGACGGTGCCAATTCCCGAAGGGGTGTGTCGCCTGACGCAGCTCGCTTCTCTTCTTCAGTTCTGCCCGTTGCGCCGAGGTTCCCTTTTGATTTTTCTACCTCCCGAAGATGAGAATCCCAGAAGCACCCTTGCAAGAAGTATCCCAACAACACGGGGTCTTTGGCTCAGAAGTGCAGCAAAGTGACCTGCCTCACATAACGGGAAATAGGAGACAAGCTGTCACAGTATGACACAGAGCAAAGGCCCCCCAACAAGCTGTGTTTGTCGAGCAACACCTTCCGTGTTCCCACGGAAAGTGTCTCTAAAAGAGTTGCAATTCATTCTGGAGCGTCTCCGCCTGTTGCATCAGACGGTGCCCAATGCATCGCGTCTCCGTCTCCCCCCACACCCCTGAGTGCCTTGTCTGTTGTCTGCTCTGGCGTGTCCAGGGGGGGGGGGGGTAGGGGGGGTCAAATGGGGGTGACAAACACGATTTTTCAAAAAACCGGCGCAGAGGCCCCAAAGCCCCCGTAAACCCTCCAAACCCCCCCAGATCGGTCCGGAAACCCATCGAACCCCACTTTTCCACCATTCCGGGCACCTCAGGTGCCCGAATTGGGGTACCTAAATTTTGTGCCACCGTTTGGTACCGTACAGTGCCACTGTGTGGGAGGTTGGAAAAGAAAATGCCCCAACACACCACATCTGAGGGTTGCAATGCATGTTGCTTGCCAACCACGTCATCCGGTGGGTGTCAGGCGCTATGTAGGTGGCATTAGCCAGGTCTTCGATGTGTTCTGGCTTGTATATATACCTCCCTGCCTGCGGCACAGGCACTGCCTTTGTCCCCCACACCAGCCACAGAGAGCGTATTGTACTCGGTCCACGGTTGCTGATTCATTGTGATGCGTTGTATCCTCGAGTGAACGTCACACACTAGTGGCACCACCACCCGCCATCCGAGAGCTGTATTGACTTTGCGCGCTTCCGTTGTATTCACCTCGCCACGCATATTGCACCGTTCAGTACCAGTGCTCTTGGGCCAGGCAAAGTAGACCGCAGCAACTACCAATTCTGGCACAATGGGTACCACGACAGCGCACTTCATGTGTTCCCGGAATGTACAGCTCGTGTTGCAACAGTCGTTGTCAACACATCCCGGTTGTGGAGCACTGCTGCACAGGAATCACACGACCATCTGGACTGTTCCGTACCTACAGGCAGCCTCCCGGTGCATGGTGGCAGGGAGGTATATATACAAGCCAGAACACATCGAAGACCTGGCTAATGCCACCTACATAGCGCCTGACACCCACCGGATGACGTGGTTGGCAAGCAACATGCATTGCAACCCTCAGATGTGGTGTGTTGGGGCATTTTCTTTTCCAACCTCCCACACAGTGGCACTGTACGGTACCAAACGGTGGCACAAAATTTAGGTACCCCAATTCGGGCACCTGAGGTGCCCGGAATGGTGGAAAAGTGGGGTTCGATGGGTTTCCGGACCGATCTGGGGGGGTTTGGAGGGTTTACGGGGGCTTTGGGGCCTCTGCGCCGGTTTTTTGAAAAATCGTGTTTGTCCACGTAAAAGGGTGGCATTTGACCCCCCCTAAGGGGGGGGGGGGGTGGTGCAGAGCGCGGACTGTTGGCGCCACACCCACACAACCACCCGCCCAACAGGTCCCCACCCCACCCCCACCCCCTCCCCCCATCCCCACCTTCCCCGTGTGATCTACTGCTTCTACGCCCGACCCTCATCAAGCCCCCACCCCACCCCCTTCTGTCTCATACAATATCTGCCCCGGTGTGACTGGTCACTTTCCCTTTCACTTCCCGCTGGCTTTTCAGTGATATAACCCCCACCCCTCCCATTGCAATAAATTGTTCGGGTCCCACACACACACACACATCACACCGCACCACACACGCTTGCACGCGATAGTTGGTGTGGGAGTTGCGAGAGCTCGTTCAGGGCCATCGCTGTCATAAAAAAGCTGTTTACCATACATCGCAACCCGCCGGCCCACTTCGCTGTGTGCGGACTTCAATCAGGATCGGGGAGGCGGTGCGTGGTGCTCCGTTATCATAAGAGGTTTGTAGGAGGGGTGGGGGGGTTGGGAGATTGAGAGATTGCTGCGCACACCCGCCCCCCCGCCCACTCGCCCCTCCCACAAGCGCGTGCACACCCACACCCCCCCCGGCGCTGTAGCCCGCGCTCAGTGGGTGCGGGGGTGGGCGCTCTGGATGTTTAGATGACTGGCCTCAGGCACAACGCGAGCGAGGCTAGCACCACCAGCGCGTCGTCTTTTCCGCATCCCGCACCCCATTCAGTGCAGACGACGTCGACGTCCCGCAATGACGACAGGTCGGAGTCGCTCATGACAGTGCCGGTATGGTCGCGCTGAGGCAACCCCTGGGGTGGGGGTTTCTTTCTTAAACGTGTCACGAGCGACAAAGTGTAGCGAGCTCGCAAAGGCAAAGTAAACGAAGGAAATCGTACAACTGAAGCTTTATTAGGATACCATTTTCTGTGCAAAACGACGCGTGGGGTTAGAACATACACCCCCCCCACACACACACGCGCCAACATAGAGCCGTGCAGAGCAAGCAACACCGATCGCACCCTGCTCTGTTGATGTGACCCCCCACTTCCCCACACCCCCCCACGCACACACACGCACAGGTGTCGCACTCCGAGGTGGACCTCTCGGCGCTCGGCTCCCCCTTCGCAGAGGCTGTGGGCGACCCCCCTGACAAGGAGGCGGCCGACAGCGCCCCGCTGCTCCACGACATCCACAACACCTACGGCACCATCGCTCCCGCCGCACCCCTGCCTCCCCCCGCGCCCGAGGAGGATCTCCTCAGCCTGCCCGCCCAGCTGGGGCAGGCGCCAACCTTGCATGGCCTCGCTGCACAGCATGATGCAGAACACGGCAGCGCCGCACCGCTCGGTGCTGCGCATCTGCCCCACTCAGACCCGAAGCGGCCGACGCTGTTGAGCAGAAGAGGCGTCACCTGCAGCAGCGTTGCAGCGGGGGTCATGGGTGTTGTGTCGCGCGGGCCAATCAGGGTTGAAAGCGACATGATTCTCGATGGGTTGGCGGACGGCATCAAATGCCAGAGCCCTGTCGGGCTGAAGGCGACGGTGCAGCAGAACGCAGACGGAGATGCCTTCCGTGTCAAAACCCTCCGGAACTACGTCACGGGGCCTGTCATAGGCGAGGGTGCTTTCGGGAAGGTGCGCCTCGCCATCGATAACAACGCGGTGGACGTTGCGTCCGCAAAGGTTGCCATAAAAAAGGTCCGCAGGCAGAAGCTCCGCAAGGTGAGAGGTGGCGAGGAGATGCTCGCGAGAGAGGCGGAGATCCAGGAGCTCCTCACGGGCGGGTTGAACACCATGCCTCTCCTCTGTCACTTCTCCGACGAGACGAACGGGAAGGTTTATTTTGTATTCCCCTTCGCCATGGGGTCACTTCAGACCCTCATAGACCACTGCCTCGAGGGGGAAACTCAGGTGTCCACAGAGTCCGCCACAAAGCTCGCCTTTGAACTCCTCAACGGCATAGCTCACATGCATTCCCGCTGCGTCGTCCATAAAGACATCAAACCTCCAAACTGCATGCTGATGCCTGATATGACTCTCATGATCTCCGACTTTGGCACAGCAGAAATCCTCCCTGAGGACGGGATGACGAAAGGTGGCAACGCAACGCCAGCCTATCAGTCGCCAGAGGTTGCGCGTGGGGCTGTGCAGTTCTGCGGCTATGCCGCCGACATGTGGTCCGCCGGGGTTACGATATTCCAGGCCCTCGCCCTCGACATCCCCTTCCACGGGTCGAACCCCTGGAAAACCTACGAGGCAATCGTCGACAACGCAATCGATTTCGGCGCTGCCGACAGGGGCTGGCCCCCCCTCACTGATCTCCTCCACAGGCTGCTCGAGAAAGACCCCACCCACCGCGGCGTCGCGAGCGACCTCCTCGACCACAAGGTGTTCGTCTCTATCCCACATGAGGAAGCGAGCGCCCCTGCGCCTCCTGCGGCAGCCGCTTCGCCGCATGAGCCTGTTGTGCCAGCCACGCCGGTAGATCCTTCGTCGCCTTACAGTCCAGGAGAGGGTGGCGCGTCGCGGCGGCAGGCGAAGCTCGCGGGGGTCCGGATCGACTGGAGAAGCGGGCGGGGGGCGGGGTCCACCGGCTTCCAGCACCGCGCCAAGAGGGGGTACGACGCGGTGCGGCAGATGCAGGACGACACCCTCGAGCTCCACCGCGCGATGTGCGCCGCCATGTACGTCGCTCTCGACAGCAGCCTCCTCCCCAAGGACCCCATGCTTGTCGCCTTTATGGAGGACTGCGATTATGCCATCCCGGCAAGCCCGCCGGACACCTCCCCCGAATCGCCTCTCATGACGCCCACCGCGTCCTTCTCCCACGCGAATGTGTCGTTCTTCCCCCACGGGGGGGCGCGGTGCGCAGGGCTGGGTCCCGGCGGCGTGGGGCTGGGAGGCGGCGGCGGTGCTGTGGGTGGATTGGGCGCGACACCCGACGACCACAACACCTATCTGGGGAGTTCGCAGGGGAATGATGACGCGCTCATCTCGCCCCACACGCTCTCGCCGGAGTCGGCACCTTCGGAGCCCCCCTACCGTGTGCTGGGGCACAGCGGCGGCGATGCAGACTTCAGCTGCCAAGGGGCGGGTGGGAGCACGCCAGGGAGCCACAGGGAAGGGAGGAAGAAGAGGAGGCAAGGCGCCGGGAGCGACACATCATCTCTCGCCAAGGAGGAAGATGTCCAGCGGTGCTGCTGCTGTATCAGTTAGTCTTCGAGGGAATGGGGTGGCGAAGGGGGGGTGGGGGTGGGGGGCAAATGACATTGAATGTGTGCCAAAAAAATGTAAAAAAAGAAATTTCCGTGGTTTGGTTTCGGTTGCCGCCCACCCCCCCCCCCCTCCCCCGGAACAAGCCGCTATTAGGAGGACGTAAGGATCAGCTATTTCAAGGGGGGTGGGGTGGGGGGGGGGGGGGGGTGGGGGGCGCAGTGGTTGCCATGCTATTGTTTTTTGTGACAAAACGCACCGTGCTCACGGAAGGCGTTCGGATCGAAAAAGGTTGCAGTGGGAGCAATGTTTTGTTTCACCTACACTCCACGCCCCCCACCCAACGTGCAGGTGACCAGAAGGTTGCACAAACAAGATAAAAAGAAACCCGGCAATCCTTTTTTTTGTCTCGATTCCCCCCCCCCCCCACCCCACCCCATCCTCCCCCCCGAAACTTTTTCTTCGCGTGCTTTGATAACGTGCCGCCATATAGCTGCAGTCCCGAAGCAAAAAATCGGAGCAAAAGCTCATCAGACGCAGGGCGTGGTGGCCTCCCCGGTGATCTGTTGTGTTTCGTTCGTTATCACGGCCCACCTCTCCCCTCTTGTGGGTGTTGTGTCTCGTCAGCCCCAGGGAACCTGAGGTGGGTCTGCTTTTCCATATGTTCCACCTGCATTGTGCTCGCAAGGCCAAGGTCGGAGGGGGGGCAGCAGAGGAGGAGGTGGGTGGGGGGGGGGGGGGTCAAAGAGGGTGCGATGGCGGTGCTGCCGATGTTCTGACTGAGCTTCTGGCATCGCCCTGACTGCTCTCATTGCAGCAAGGTTTGGCCAGTCGCCTCAGCACCGCCGCACCTCCTCCATCTGGCGGTCCTCAGACACCTTCATTCATATCGGTGCCTGTGTGCCACTGCACCTGCCACAGCGCTGCTGGCCCAGCCCCCCCCTTGCCCGCTTGCAGTGTTCCTGGTCAGATGCACACCACCCCCGTGTCCTGCGATCCTCTTCCACCCGCCCCGCCGTGGGAGGGAGGGCAGCCTGTCCGTCCTGCTTTACTTTCCATTCTCTCATGTGTTATCGGGGTTTGTTCTGTCTTTCAGTTTCGCACAAAAAAAAAAGCTGTGTGTGTGTATGTGTTTGTACGCCTGTGTTTTGTGTAAAAGCTGCAGGTAACATAGCGTCGCCACGCCACAGTCTGGTCGTCTTGCACGTCAGGCAGAAGGTCGTCGATCCCAAAAAAAAAAGCTATGTGTGTCTGTGTTTGTATGCCTGTTTTGTGGTGCAAACAGTCTGAAGGAAGGAGAAGTGCATCATGGGAAGGGGGTTGTTGGGGAGGGTTATCTTTTGTTCGTGGAACGCATAGCTTTGCTAGGCGCTTTTGGGTGACGAACACGACCTACCCTTGCCTTGTTGCTATGGGCCATGGAGGGGTGGGGGTGGGGGGTGGGGGTAGGTTGAATTTTATGATTTCGTCGATCGCGGGAAACCAGCCTGTGTTGCGAGGACAGCTGTGCCAGTATCGGATCACCCACGAGGCGGGATCGCTCCAAAAGGTAGACAAAGAGTTGCATCACCCACCCTGACAATAAGGGGGGGGCACACTTGGCACGGGTTGCAGGGTGAAGTATCACGGAGTCAGATATTTACCTCGTAAGTCCATTGGTGGATGCGTGCAATGCAAACAAGTGACAGATTCCTGAAGTGTGTCAGGAGTCTTTCCCCGGAAGTCCAACGTCTTCGGGCAACATTGTGGACGCATGTCAGGAGTGAGGGCAGCCCTCCTCCCCCCCCGCCCCCTGCAACGAGCATCCTTCACTCTAGAACCCAGAAAGGTGATACAAAGCGACCCCCTCACAACGTCGGGTGGAGAAGGTGACACAGATTGGAGACGTACGAGCAGCAGCCCTCCTCTTCCCCGGAAAACCCCGCAGTGAGGCAGCCCTCCGCCCCCAGCACCCAAGCCCCCCCCTTGGTGTTGCTTTGTTTAGTGATACTGTGTTGCGGTCCAACCACCAGGCCACTGACAGACTGCTACACACCCTCCCATCGTGCATTGATCTGCCTTGTACAACATATCTGGTGTAGTGGCTACAAAAAGGACAACATTGCAAGAAGGTGCTGGGCAACTTGCTTTTCCATTCACTCTTGACGATCAAACCCCCCCCCCCCTTGTTGTTGTTCTGAGAGTTCGGCGTGAGGTCCAACTGCGGGTGGGGGGGGGGTCACTGCTAAGGAAAAGTGGTAGACAAACAGCAATTTTTCCGACACCCCCATTCCACCCCCGGAGAGCCTATTTTTGGGTATCTGTTGGCCGATATGTGGTGGAAAACAGGTTTTAGGCCCATTTCGGTGATTTTTGACACCCGGGAAGGCATTTTTCGCCCATTTTAATTTTCCTACCAGAACTTGTACCTCGGGGTAGTAGCGTGGCTTCGTCACTTTTTGACTACAACCACTGGGAAGAGGCATTGTATCAAGTTCCACAATGTCATACATATCGTCCAGGAGGTTCTCCTGGAGCTCAAGTATGGTGAATTCATCCTGGTGGAGCCCGCTCTCCTCGGCGCGATCCATCAATTCAGCACCCCGTTTCCTTCCCAGGAAGCTGCGGATGTCGCCCTGTTTGTGGGTCAAGTATCTCCCGGAACGCTTCCTGGGAGGTTGTCTGGGGACGCGGTAGCTTCGCAAATGCGCGCACATCCTCTGCCGAGGGTACAGGAGGATTTCCCCACCTCAGTATGCGCTATTCCGCTTGCGTTGACCTGTGCGAGTGCAGTCACCGTTTGAGGCTGTACACTGAAAGCGGCTGATCAGTTGTACTGTCATTGACGAGCGGAGACCCTCCAGCCAGTCGTGCACCACACCTGTTTGAACTCGACCCACACCGACCTCGGCTCACGTCAGCACTCGGGTGCGAGCGCTGCAGTGGAGTATGTGTTCGTACAGGGGCAACCGTGCCACCTGTGCTGCACCTTCACCACGGTGTGCTTCCGGTACAACAACCGGTAGGTACCTTCTTGTGCGATATCTGCGACCTGCAGCACCGCCATCTCACAGCAGGGCTTGCACCGCTGTTCCGATAGACTCCATGTGGGTATAGAGGGGAACGAGGTGGCGGATGGCCTGGCGACGGAAGGGAGGGACAAACCGCAGGAGGATCCCCTCTCTTATGCCGGGGCAAAGGCTGCGATACGCCGTTTCCATGACCCTCTCACCCCTCGACAAGGAACGCTGTACTGGACGGACGGCGTCCTAAAGCGCCCCCCGCTACCCATGCCTGCCCTCAAGCGAAGGTGGAAGCGTCAACGCATCATTAAGGAAGAAGGAAGCACGGTCGCTACGCTTTTGTGTTGGAGTTGTGCTAACAACGCAGGAAACTTTGTGAAGCAGATCATGCAGGACACACCACACCCGCAGCAGGCGTCTGGGGTGTTCTCGCGATCGACGAATACCCGCTGGTTCGCCTGGCAGCAAACCTTCTTCCTTTCAGTTGGTCGTCACCAACTCCGAAAAGCGTAGCAACCGTGCTTCCTTCTTCCTTAATGATGCGTTGACGCTTCCACCACCCTCGAGCCTGCTGCTTTGATGTGGGTGTGGAGCACATGTGAACACGAAAACTCACACACTAACACAGAAAAGGAACAGGATCCCCGTTGCATTCGTTGTTTGAAGAGCTTCTTGGTATTCAGGGTGGTGCAAATCACCGCCCCTGAGCTGTGCGTTGCACCGGCACCAGACTTCGAGTCGCTGTCCCCACCTGCGGGGTATGGTTCTCCGAACGGGGTTGTGTGCTGCCAGGAGGGGACCGCTTGCAGCCCAGAGACAAGGAACTGTGCGGCGACCAACTCGCAGCTGAGGACTGGCACGCATCAAGCCGTGTCCAGCAGACCCGGGGCGATGTCAACGTTGTGGGGTTTGCCAGAACGGTCACCCAAGGCCCTCACCGGCCTTTGCAGCATGTCGTCTTATCTTTGCATTGCGCAGACGATTCTCACATGAATACATCAGTTGAAAGTTGGAAGCCCAAGGTGTGGGAGTTTCCCATTGGTGGGCACGTACTGCACACACACTTCACTTTCACACAGGCATTGTTGTCTCCAGCCTGTTTGATTCACCACTGACACACACTCACCCTTCAGGTGCCATGCTTCAGAATCAACAATGCACACCACTGCTCCTGTTGTGTATAGCAGTGCTGGGTGACGCCCTCGATCTGACATTGCTGCCGTGCCCATCACCTGTGCAGGTGGCAGCGTTCAGCAATGTGAAGGACTTTGACGAGAGGAATCCCATCACGTTTGGCGGGGAGATCTTCATATCGGCGACAGTTATTGTGTGGCGGAATGGGTTCTACTCACGCATCATCGACTTCGGGAATGGGATGGCGTCAGACAACCTTCTGGTGGCGCAACGGGACGGCACGGGGATGCTGACACCAGAAGTTCACCGTGACGGGCTTCGGACAAATATTGATGGCTGTCCCACACCACTGAACAAGGAGTTCTTGCTGGAGATCACAATTGCTCGTGCGGGAACACATGCGCCAGCGGGGCTGGCAGTGGTGTACATCGACGGGAAGGAGTGCTCGAGAGGTACCATTACACTGCCTCGGTGGGTGTCTCGCAACAGCAACCTTGTCGGCAAAAGCAACTGGCCTGGGGACGTCGATCTCGATGGGCACGTCAAGGACTTCACTCTGTCGTACTGCTTGCCACCTGTGACGCTGCCTGCTGTCACACCACCCGGTCCTGCAACACCGACTCCGGTAACTGTCCTGTTGCCGACGACATTGCTGCCGTGCCCATCATCTGTGCAGGGGACAGCGTTCAGCAATGTGAAGGACTTTGACGAGAGGAATCCCATCACGTTTGGTGGGGAGATCTACATATCGGCGACAGTGCTTATGCAGAAGAATGGGTTCAATGCACGCGTCATCGACTTCGGGAATGGGGATCCGTCAGACAACCTTGTAGTGATGCAGGTTGCCGACTCAGGGAGGCTGACAACAGTGGTTTACCGATACGGGTTACAGACATTTCTACGCGGCTGTCCCACACCACTGAGTCACGATTGCTCGTGTCGGCCCAACCGATTTAGATGGGACGGGAGTGATGTACATCGACGGGAAGGAGTGCTCGAGAGGTACCATGATGCTGCCTCGGTGGGTGTCTCGCAGCAGCAACCTTGTCGGCAAAAGCAACTGGCCTGCGGACGTCGATCTCGATGGGTACGTCAAGGCCTTCACTCTGTCGTACTGCTTGCCACCTGTGACGCTGCCCGCTGTCACTGTGCCGCTGCCGTGCACAGATGCTGTTGAGGATGTGAGCTTCGCAAAGAAGGACTTCTTCACCGAGACAAGCCCTCTCGAGTTCGGCGGGCAGGTGGTGGTGCGCACCGCTGTGACGCTGTACAGTTACGCCCCATTCGCCCGTGTGATGGACTTCGGGAACGGGAACCCTTCTGACAACCTGATTCTCATGCTGCGCGACGGGAACACCGACATGCTGACGGTCGAGGTGTACCGCAACGGGAACCCCACCAGCATTGATGGGTGCAAGGTGCCGCTGAACAAGCAGTTTGTGGTGGAGGTGGCGATCTCAAGCGTTGGCGGATCCGACACAGATGGAGAGGCTGTGATGCACCTCGACGGTGCTGAGTGCAGCCGTGGCAACATTGCACTGCCTGCGTGGGTGGTGCGGAACGACAACCGCATCGGGCGCAGCCACTGGCCCGGGTACACCCCTCTCGACGGTGTGGTGACGAACTTCATCCTGACGCACTGCCCACGCGGGAATCCCGCCCCTCCGACAGATGCACCGCCACCCGGTCCTGCAACACCGACTCCGGCAAGGTCAACGATTCCGACGTTGCTGCCGTGCCTGTCACCTGTGCAGGTGGCAGCGTTCAGCGATGTGAAGGACTTTGACGAGAGGAATCCCATCACGTTTGGTGGGGAGATCTACATGTCGGCGACAGTGCTTGTGCAGAAGAATGGGTTCTATTCACGCATCATCGACTTCGGGAATGGGATGGAGTCAGACAACCTGTTGGTGACGCAACTTGACGACACGGGGAGGCTGATAGCACGGGTTCACCATGAATCGATAAACATGACGACTCTGGAAGGCTGTGCCACACCACTGAACAAGGAGTTCTTCCTGGAGGTCACGATTGATCGTGTCGGTACAAGTGCGACAGAGGGGAGGGCATTCATGTACATCGACGGGAAGGAGTGCACAAGTGGTACCATGACACTGCCTCGGTGGGTGTCTCGCAGCAGCAACCTTGTCGGCAAAAGCAACTGGGCTGGGGACGTCGATCTCGATGGGCACGTCAAGGACTTCACTCTGTCGTACTGCTTGCCACCTGTGACTGGCACACCGCCTCTAACACCAGCACCTCCAACATCAGCACCTCTACCGACGGGAGCACCTCTAACATCAGCATCTCCAACAGTAGCACCAACATCAGTACCTCCAACAGTAGCACCTCTAACATCAGCACCTCCAACAGTAGCACCTCTAACATCAGTACCTCCAACAGTAGCACCTCTAACACCAGTACCTCCTACACAATCACCTCCAACATCAGTACCTCCAGTACCAACAGTAGCACCAACATCAGTACCTTCACCAGTACCTTTTCCACAAGCATCTCCAACAGTAGCACCTCCAACAGTAGCACCAACATCAGCACCTCTACCGACAGTAGCACCTCTAACACCAGCACCTCCAATAACAGCACCTCTACCGACACCAGCACCAACATCAGTACCTCCGACAATAGCCCCAACACCGGCACCTCCAATATCAACGCCCACACCATCAACGGTCCCGACACCGGCACCTCCGACTCCTGTGCCACCGACCGCACGGCCGTCATCTTTCCCGGCGACGCCTGTTACGGACACAACTCCGTCCCCTCCGACAGCCGAACCGGATCGCAGCCCTGGGACGATCGACAGTCACACTGATGCCCCTGAGCCTGAGTCCGCTGCTCTCTCTCTTATTGTCATCATCGTCATCATCGCTCTTGCTGTCCTTCTGTTAGGCGGCCTTGTCGCAATCGCAGTCAACTACTACTCCTGCAGCATGCAGGTCCGTCTGCGTGATACTGAAGAGAGCTACTGGTTTCAAGGAGAGGCAGAGCAGATGGCGAGCCTGAATGACCCACCTGCCGACAGCACCCCCCTCTCTGAGATTGGCCCATCTCTGAACGACAGCTGTGGGAGTGTCCTGCTCGAGTAGACAGTGCTTCCCATGACCTGGTGTTAACACCACACACTTGTGTGGGAAGGAAAGTGCTCCAGGAACGGGATGGACTCGAGACTGCTCCCCCGGTCCCATTGGGGCCTTCGATCAGAAGCGCAGAAAAGTGACACAAAGCCGGAGACGAACCTGACACAGTTTGACCTGGAGCATGCGGCACCCATCTGAAGCAGATGTACGCCGCATCGTAGCGAAGGAACGACGTCTTTATGTGAATGCGTGTGTCGGACATTCGATGAGTATTATTCGTGGCAATATACCCCCCCACCCCAAATCCCCTATAGGATTTTGGAAAAAGCGAGGGAATATAAAAGGGGGTGGGGATAAAATGCCGCGAATAGGTCTGATGAAAACCGCGGTCCGCACGAGGGGCGCCACTAGTCGTCTCTGCGCTTTGATGTTGAAGGTTTGGCCAGCAGCCTCAGCACCGCTACGGCTCGTCCAGCTGCAGTGGCGGTCCTCAGACACCTTTCTTCATATCGGTGCCTGTGTGCCACTGCACCTGCCACAGTGCTGCTGGCCCAGCTGCCCCTTGCCCTCTTGCAGTGTTCTCCTTGTCCGCTTGCAGTGTTTTCCTGCTTTTATGTGTTTTCCATTTTTGTTCGATTTTGCAGTTTTGCACACAATTATCGCTTTTTATTGGTGCAAGCAGCCTGAACGACAGGGACAGGACCAGTGTTTTCGCTCGCACCAGATTGTTTTTGGGGATGCTCGTGTCGGAGGATAACATTGCGTTGTCAGGAATCAGCTCACTCGGAGTGCTCCGCACTCCCCCGCCTTCACACAGGCGAGGGTGTGGAAGCGCCAACGGATAAACCAAACCCAAGTGAGAAGAGAAGCCTGGCAGCGAACCTTCTTCCTTTCAGTTGGTCGTCGCCAACTCCGAAAACTTTTTATGGTGCCGCTCCCTTGCGAACACTTCCCGAACCCGGCAGGCTGTGTGGGTGGTGTTCAGTGTTTCGAACACCACCAACTGTCGTTGATCCCCCTTCTGTTGTGATTCACCCCGTTGCATTCGTTGTTTGAAGAGCTTCTTGGTATTCAGGGTGGTGCAAATCACCGCCCCTGAGCTGTGCGTTGCACCGGCACCAGACTTCGAGTCGCTGTCCCCACCTGCGGGGTATGGTTCTCCGAACGGGGTTGTGTGCTGCCAGGAGGGGACCGCTTGCAGCCCAGAGACAAGGAACTGTGCGGCGACCAACTCGCAGCTGAGGACTGGCACGCATCAAGCCGTGTCCAGCAGACCCGGGCCGATGTCAACTTTGTGGGGTTTGCCAGAACAGCCCCCCAAGACCACCGGCCTTTGCAGCATGTCGTCTTGTCTTTGCATTGCGCAGACGATTCTCACAAGGCGGCAGTTTTCCTCCTCTGGTGTGCCTCATCAGGTGTGAGCCAGGATCAGTGGACTGGCCGTTGTCTGCCGCCAATGAGGCTTTCTTACACATCACCACAACGGGTCACAAGGAGACATACGGCCACTGAAAGTCTCACACGGTCATACATTTTCAGGACCTGTCTTGTCCAGCTGAGGAAATAGAGGGTGAGCTGAACCTTCACGGTGACAACCAGACAGGGGTCTTCACAGGCACTTCATGGCCAAAAATGACCCCACCACGATCCGCACAGATTCCAAACGTTCAAAACAACGGGGTCTTGACAAAACCGTCAGGGGGGGTGGTGCTGCCTCTCAGTCACCTCCTCCCATCACGATTCGGACTTGAAGGACTGAACCAGGTCCAGATTTCACAGGTGAAACTGGGCGCCTACACCCACAAAATGACCCCACTACGATCCGTACGGATTCCAACAAATGCAATGGCAGCCCCCAGACTGCGCCCCAGCCTAACCCCCCTTTCCCCCCCTTTTTTTGGTAAAACACACCCCGTGTGGTAGAGAAAATAAGGCAAGAGTCTCGGTGGGTCGGAAGAGCAGATGGTTCCCGAAACAGCTCCCGGGGAGCGGCGGGCATTTCGCATAGGATGCCGGATGTGTGAACACGTTTGTGCGGTTTGTTCTGCGTTGTGTGAACATGTGTGTGTGTGTGTGTGTGTATGCTCCACCCAACCCGACACATTTTCTGTACTTCAGACAGGTAAGGTCACTCGACACGCGGGGGGGGGGGGGGGTTTGTGTGTGTTTTTTCTGCCAGCCGATATCACTAGCATTAGGAGCTGTTACAGCACTTTGTACCAAGGAGAACATGAAACTGTTGACGACAATCCCACCGATGTACAGAGGAGGGTGGCACAAATTGTCGTGGGGTTTGCACGTCATCTGCGAGGAGGTGGGTCCAAGCAAACAGCCCAGTAGGCTCCTGCTGCGCTAGCCCCACCAAGCAGCCGCAGTGCGTCAGGACGCACGCAGGCACGGCCGTGCGCAAACGGACCCAGTGCCTCACACTGGGTCCCCCGGTGGTCCACCTGACGGGCAAGTGAAAAACAACAGGCCAAGGTCCACGGGTTCGAGAGTAAAAAGATTGGTGGAGGTCAAAACCCACCAATTTTTTCAGCACACTTCGATGTGCGCGGAAAGTGTCACGTGCTTGTTCGTGCCCTTGTGCTCCTCACTCACAACACCATCATCAGCAGGAGTGTGAGTGTGGAAGCGAAGTCAACGCAAAAAGAACCAAAGCTAAAAGTTCCGAACAAAGCGCAGAGGCACTTTTTTGCGTCAAACGCACCGTTAGATCGACACCGCTCACGGAAGGCCTTCATAACTAAAAAAAGTTGCTGCGGGAGCAATGTTTTGTTCACCTACACCCCACGCCCCAACGTGCAGGTGGCCAGGAGGTTGCACAAACAAATCCAAACCCAACTGGTGCCCCTGACGACCCCATATTGCGTAGTTTGTGCGTAGTGAAAAGGGGGGGGGGGGTCTCATTTTTTGGTCCCCTTTTCCGGCCTCAGCCAGTTCTCTGTCTCTTTGCCGGGTTCCCAAACTCAAGGAGTTCTTGCTGTTCCGGGGTCAGTGCGGGTGCAGGCGCTTCAGGTGCTGCAGGTGCTGCAGGTTCTTCAGGTTCTTCAGGTGCTGCAGCGCTGGCAGCCTTCGGTGCGGGTTTCGACGCCGGCTTTGCAGCTGTCTTTCGGGGTGCCCTTTGGCGCGGTGCCTGCTTCAGCTCGTCGGGATGATCCAGCTTCTTCTTCAGTGTCTTGCAGCTCGTTGCGTGGCGTAGAAATGCATCGGTACTGCTCAATTTTCCGACGTGGCTCGGAATCTTTTTCTTGCAGCTGCAGGTAACGACACCATGCCCAACAACAATCCCCAGACCGTCGAGGGAGAGTGGGCGCCTGGATCCCGTGACACAGATCTCTAGTGCCGTTGTGATCCCCTCTGATAACGTCTCCTGGACGTTGTCAGCGGAGGTTGCCTGTGTGGCGGTGACCTCCGTATACCCCGCGGGGTCCCGTGCCAGCAGCGCCTTCTTCAGCTTTTCGTCGACCCCTCGGTCGACGCTCGCCTTAATGTCGAGGGCCACCTTCAGGGTGGCACCTTGCATCGCCCTGAAGGCTGTGAGCGTATCATCACTTGCAATCTCCAAGGTGTTCTCCCCGTGTTCGAACTGCACCGACCCAACCACGACTGCGTCCTTGCCACAGAGAAAGGAGTGCGCTCTCCAGATCGCTCGGACGCGCCTCTTGTAGTCCCGCTCACTCTCGGATTTTTTGCGACCCTGTTTGGGAGGAAGGCGTGTCTCAAACGCCTTCCACACGGTGTCGAACGTGTCGACACTCGTCACGAGCAACGGCTCGGCAAAGCTGCCGAACTCCTTCTCGCGATACCGCAGGCTGTACTTCACCGTTACGCACTGCATTGGGCCTTGTATAATATTCTCCTGGAGTGGGCGAAGTGTGTGATTGAAGGCACTGCATTGATCCAGCAACGAAATCAAAGCGGGGGGTGGGGGGGGGGGGTGAAGAGTAGCAGCAGCCCTTTCATTTTATCACGCATGATCCTTTTTATCCTGCTTCTTGAGAGCTGCCAGCAGCCAGTCCACGCGGTCATTTTGAACGTTTCGTTCAATCCCACGTTCGGCACAAATCTCCTGCAGCTCTTCTTTTGTGCGGGCTTTATCAAATTCACGAAGGATTTGCATCAACCGTGATTTCGAGGCATTCTGTACACCTCGCTTGCCACGCTTTTGAGCTTGATTAATCAGTTCCGAGTTTGTGAAGCTATCGGAATAATCAAAACGGAGGACAATGTCATTGAGGGCAGTCTCTCTTGCAATTCGCTTTTCCTTCCTTGATTCCTCTTTTTCGAATGCTGATTTCAAGTCTTCAAGTTTCCGCTTCCCAATCCGAAGCTTGCGCTCCTTCGTAGTCTCCGGAATACGGGAACGCACTATCGTAGTGAGTTTCGGCTCACCAACCTCAGCATGCAGAGTTTTCAAATCAGTATCAGAGGGGGCCCTCGCTACGAGTCACTGTGAGTCACGAGTCGTCAGTTGTCAGCCAAACATGGCTGACTTCTCACTTTTTCTCACTCAGTCACACTTGGTAGCGAGGGCCCCCAGAGAAATGCTCAGGAATACAGCAGTGAGCACGGACAAAGTCGTCACGAACGGATGAGTGTCCAGCCACTTCGATGACACGCTTAGACCTCCCGCACATCCCTTCCAAGAGGGCCGGGCCAAACGACACCGACGGCTGCACCGCGCGTGTCTCCTCGCTGGCTGCCCCGAACCTCACCGCTTCCACCAGCATGCTCGTCCCGATAATGACCAGGGCGGTGCGGAAGAACTCCACGCCGCTGTCGAAGGACACTACGGGCATGAGCCGGCTTTCGGTTGGGATGCCTTGCTTCCCAAAGTAGGCATCGAGGCCGTGCTGCACTAAGTCATCCGGCCGGACGCCGTCCAGGTCACTATCGCTGACTTCCCGGATGTCGAGGGAGGGACACTGCGGCGAGGTGTGGAAGCGCAGCCGCCCTACCGTCACCATCCTGCATGAAGTGGCGCTCTGGAAGACGGTCAGGTCCCCGTCAGAGCTGCACGCCTCCAGCGTCGCTTCACTCCTGGCCGCAGAGAAGAGGTCGAAGGCCCCCGAGCGCCAGTACATCTGCAGCCATCCCAACGATTTGGGGTCGGTGGTGAAACTCCCTGAGTCTGCGATGGTGGTCAGCAGAGGGTACAAGACCTTGCTGAAAAGCTTCCCGTAGAGGCACACTTTGTCGATGGCGCTGCGATCAGCAAGGCAGTTTTTCACTGCCACCTTCTTTGTCGACGATTCCGTCGTCGTCATCGAGAAGAAGGTGTGCAGGTGCTCAGCGACGGTGAGCTCCCCGCAGCGAGCCGACAGCGAGAAGCAGGCAGCTGCACCACTGAGGAAGCGGCCGTTTGTGGCCCGCTGCCACAGGAAGCTGCTGATGGTGATGCCTACCGTGCTGTGGAGGTAGGCGGCGAACTCTGGTGCTGCGGCACAGTAGTTGGCAGCATAGCACATCAGAGTCATGAAGGGCAAGTCAGGCTCAATGACTCGCCGGAAGGCCAGATGCAGGCGGTGGTGGGGCTCGAACACAACGACAACGCTCTGCAGCTCGGGTTTCAGACTGGCACCGCGGTCCAGAAAGAAAGCCGAGAACGACTCCTCGGACAACCCCACGTCATCCTTGCCGAGGACGGAGAACTGGCCTGAAGAGGCCAGGTCCGAAAACCGTTTAAAGGCGACGGCCAGGTCAACTCTGGTAGTGGGTCCATCAGATGACAGCGTCAGATATGTGGCGAGCACGTGGTAGCGGAGGATCCCGTTCACCCTGTACTGCACCGTAAAGTGCCCAAGCTTGGTAGTGTTTGACGGGTCCGCAAACACTGGTGTGAGGTCGTGAATTAACACAAGTTCGCCGTTCTCCCGGATGCCCTGCGTCTCCCGTAAAAACAACACATCCCGTAGCAGTAGCGACTGCTGCCACGACATCTCCACCGCATGGCGGGTCACCGTCTCGCCCTTGAACTTGGTGATGAGGGTGTGGATGTTAGAGACAGGGGTGTGGCACTGCATGGCGGTGTCGACCCAGTCGCGCACGTCCAGGCGGGATGCTGGCACTGTCTCTGCCTTCGCCGGAAGGAACAGCGCCGAGCCCGGGAGCGCGTTCTGCCACAGGCCTTCTGGGAGAGGCCGCATCTCCAATGAATTAACGTCACCACCCTTCAGCAGATGCACCTCGAGACAGTCACCCTCCGGTTGCAGCCCCACCTCCTCAAGCAGCGCCAGCAGCTTCTCGTGGGTGACACATCCTGCGATGGTCCCCGCGAGGCATCTCAACCCCTCAACAGAGGCAACGATGGTGAAGAGCTGTTCCTCTTCCCCAGACATTGTTGTCCCTAGGTGCAGTGTGGATGATGGAGTGTGTGTGTAGGTTTTTTTTCGGGGCATCCGGACCATCTCTGCAGCTGTTGTTTCGTAGAAGTGTGTAGGGGGTACTACGCGGCTCCTGGAGCTCACTTCCTTCCCAGGTGTTTCTGGGCATGGGGCAACCTTGCCCAGGTGTTTCCCCTGTTCTTTCGGACGGTACATAGTGAGTTCTGGCAATATTTTTTTTTCTCGGTCAGCGCAGTGCCTCCAGTCCTGTCTCAGTAGCCACACAGAAAGGGGGACCAAAAAAAAACTGGGGGGGGACCAAAAAGCGAGACCCCCCCCCCAGATTGCGTAGTTTGTGCGTAGTGAAAAGGGGGTAAATCAGGGGCACCACCAACTCCACCGAAGTTTTTTGCCCAAACAAGCTTGCTTGTCACAGCGAAAGAGTCAGTGGGAGCGTACCCGCGCGCAGTGTGTTTTGAGTGAGCAACACAAAACCACTTTTATCACAGCAACGCCCTTCACAGGGGCCACAACACACTGCCGCTCGTGCGCACAAACAAAACTATAGCTCGTGCGCATGTCTCCCTCCCGGGTCGGGTTGATAACAGACACCGTCTGCTGGACGGCGCTGAATGGAATCAAAGGCCCTGACCCGGCTCGGGACCCTACCGGCAGGTGCATTTTCCCCTGCTGCCCGGACACCCATGAATCTGCTGCCAACTGTCCGGGCTGCGGCGGGCAAGCCTCAGCCGACTGTCTCGGCAAGAGGCTCCCGCCAGGCGTGCTCGATGAGAGCCTCGGCAGGTTGCTGCGGGAGTCCGGCTACCTGTGCCCGCTCTGTGTATGGGAGCGGGTTCAGGGTTCTGTTGCCGCCCCCCAGAACAAGGATCCTCCAGTAGACAACCCCACTCCTGCCCCTGCATCTGCCCAGTCCACCCCCCCTCCTGCAGCCGATCCCCCTGCTCCTCCTGCTGCCGCCCCGACTACCAACGCCGAGATTATTAAGAAGGGTCTCGCTGCCAGCGAGGTGGATGTTCGCGCCCTCCTGCAGGCCATGTTGCAAGCTTCCAGCGCCCAAGCCGGGCTCATCGCTTCTAACATCGAGGCCGCTTCCTTTATCGTGGTAGGGCTCCCCGAGGGGTATGATCCTCGCATCCCTCACACCTGGCTCCCTGGACTGGAGCACCCGTCCCGGGCCGAGTCCGTCCGCGCGGAGCTCCCCGCGGGCTGAGGTCAGGCTGGCGACCCAGGTTTTCAGGTGACACCAGGATTTCCTCGAAATTTTGGGTGACCCCCACCCTGGTCGGGGGGGGGGGGGGGTCCCTCGCAAAGTGGGGGACAGGGGGGGGGGTACACTGGCTGCCTCCCGCACCTGGAGGAAAGGACCCCCCCCCCCCCCCCCTTGTACCTGTACAGGGGGGGGGGGTACTTTTACCCAATTGGCATTTCCCAGTAAGTGGTGTCAATAGGCACCCCATGGCCAAAATGACCCCACCACAATCCGCACGGATCCCAAATATCCCAAAGAACGGGTTTTTGGAAAATCCGAGGGGGGGGTCCCGCTGGGTGGGTAGGTGGGGTGGGGTGTGGGCTGGTGAAGGTGGCTGCCTCCCAGCCACCTTCACCCATGACCAGTCCCTGAACCAGACCCACGTTTCATGGGCGAAACTTGGCTCGTACACCACCAAAGTGACCCCACTGTGATCCGCAAAAATTCCAAACGTTCAAAAGAAAGGGGTTTTGGAACACCCGTGGAGGGGGTCCCGCTGGGTGGGTGGGTGTGGCTGCCTCCCAGTCACATTCCCTTAGGACCAGCCCTGAACCAGAGGCACATTTCATGGACGGTGTTTGGCTCCGAGACCCACAAAGTGACCCCACTACGATTCGCAAAAGTTCCAAACGTTCAGAAGAACGGGGTTTTGGAATACCCGAGGAGGGGGTCCCGCTGGGTGGGTGGGCTGGTGTGGCTGCCTCCCAGTCACGTCCTCCTGGGGCCAGCCTCCTATGACCAGACCCTGAATCAGACCCACATTTCATGGGTGAAGCTTGACACCTCGACCCACAGTGTGACCCCACTACGATCCGCACAGATTCCAAATAGTCAAAAGAAAGGGGTTTCGGAACACCCGAGGAGGGGGTCCCGCTGATTTTGGGTCACTTTCGGGTGATGTCAGGTACCTGGAGTGACCGCAGGTAGCCCATTTTCAGGGTGGGAGCCCTACTCGTACGTCACCCAGATTCAGCCCAAACCGTGCACCTCGGGTGCACGGTCGCCGGCAGCGCGCGGGCACCCGGAAACAGGCCGCATTTGCGCGCGCTGCCTGCACCCTGCACGCCAGCCCAAGTCTCAACTAGGGGGAGTCCAACTCCCGCTAGCGGGAGTCTATACTCCCGCTAGGGGGAGTCTGACTCCCCCTAGCGGGAGTCTTTTCACCTATTTTCACTCATTTTTCCCATGATACCTATGCAATGTGGCACTCGTCACTGAAGTACAGCCACACCAAACGAAACGGACGTTTCCACCCATCCCAGCTCGCAGACCTGATTCACAAAAATGGGGAAGACGACAACGAAGCCGGCAGCGAAGCCGGCGGCAAAGTCGATTAAGAAGAAGAAGAGCGCAGAGAGTCCCGAGGCTGCGGAGGCGACGAACATTGTGCATGATTTTTGCACGGCCTTCCCTGTTAAAAAAGGGGGCAGTGTGCTGACACTGGGATCCATTAGAAGGCTCCTAGCAACGGTGTTGAGCAAGGAGCTCCACAAGCACAGCACCCAGGTGGCCAACGCAATCATCGCCATGTCTTCCCTGACATGGATAAGTTCGCTGTCAGGGAAGTCGCAACGATGCGGAAGGAGGGCGCTCTCCGTCATATACAAGGTGGAGGCGAAGTATGGCAAGGTGCAGGATACAAACGTGTCGTCGGGGGCAGCCTGAAGCCGCGAATGATCGCGACACGGGCGAACGGCTTGGCACCGTGGGTCTGGATAGATGCTGGAGTTCGGCCGGGTGAAACCGGAAGTCGCAGCAAAATTTGCCCCCCCAGATTTCTTCCTCAAACCCACCCGTGGGCTGATCCGGCCTTGCACGGTGGACTCCAGCGGGGGTAGGGTACCACTACCGGGTTTAACCCTTTTCGGGAGTCTCAACTAGGGGGAGTCCAACTCCCGCTAGCGGGAGTATAGATCAGCAGTGGGCAACAATGAGGCGATGCGGGGGGCGAGGGCACCGATGCTCACTGTGCGACATCCCAGAAGAACGCTGGTATCAACAGGTGCATCGATACCCGCACCTGACTCTCTCTGAGATGAAAGAGGCTGGCTACCCCTCCCTCTTGGCAGGTGTGCTTCCCAATGCCCGCTACGTCACCCCAGCACTCCATGACTGCAAGGGGCTCGCCATGCGGCTGATCAGGGTACTGGATGACAGGGGTGGAGCTTGGGGGTTTTTTCGGGTCAGCTGACCTGATTTTCTGCAGGCCCTCACAAAAAATCAGGTCAGGGGTAAAAAGAAAAAAAAATATAGATTTTCGGGAAACCGGAAAAGTTGGCTCCTCGCCTTGGGGCCTCAAGGTGACCAGGAGGCGTTTCGTGAGCAAAGTGACCCCAGCGACATGAGCACAGGCCTCAAACAGTCACAATAGAGGACAAATGAAGCTGCCCAACCCGTACCGTGCAACAGACGTTTACTACCGTGGCCTCCGGTGGCTGGGGGGCTCCGCCCCCCAGACCCCCCTGTGGCATGTGCCTGTCTTGTACCCAAGCCCTTTACATCAGGGAATCTCAGTATCCTCAGGAGGACGCAGCCAACTCACACAGAATCCGTACGCCCGCAAGTCACAGATGTTCACTACCGTGGCCTCCGGCGGCTGGGAGCTCCGCCTCCCAGACCCCCCCTACGGCATGTGTTTGTCTTGTAACCAAGTCCTTGCGCGTCCGGGGCTGCATATCGGTTCCGGTACCTCGCGGGAGGCTGGGCCCGAGCACTGATCTCTGAGACGAACCGGGGGGGAACCCATAAGAAAAAATTGGCTGACCCGATCTGACCCGATCCAGCCCGCAACCCCATATTTCAAGCTCCACCCCTGCTGGATGAGACAACAAAAAAATATTCGACAAGACCTGTACAAACCTTGCACTGAATGTGTCGCAGAATGGGACAGGTGCTCAGTTCCGGAAGGTCGTGCTTGCCTGTCACAGGACACACCTACAAGGGCTTGTTCCGCTACCTCTTTGTCTCCCTTGCAGACCTCATGCATTTCCGGTATGCAGACATCCCCTGGCGCTTCTGGGGATGCAAGGATGAGTCAGCCCGGATTCCCTTCTTGCGTGCTCGGATCTCAGGGCATATATTTCACTGGTTGATGGAGCATGCCGAAAAGGGATCAACGCGCAATGCCTACGTACACAGTCTCCATCATTGGTGGGCTCCAGAAGATGCAGTGCCTCTGCAGAACAACGACGAATTTGACGAAGCAGAGAACGGACATCGCAAGAAAGATGCCGTTACAATCGCCAGCTCCGCAACTTACGAGAGAGATCTTGCGATGGCAGAAGAGAAGCGGCGCGCATCGGGCATGCCTTGGAAGGTTGCGCACCTGTCGCAGGACGGGATCCTCGGGTATAGAGAAGTCATCCTGTGTCCGTGTCTGCACACCCGACACGCTCATAGATTGGCTGTGTATGTTCTTTGCACACAGTTGACACAGCTGCAGAAGGGGTTTGTGCACTGCAACACACAGGACTTCGTTGAACCCATCAGCGCGCCCTACTTCCTGTCCCGGTTCCCCGAAGGACACCGCAAATTATCGCTCTGCTTGTGCAAAATGCCAATCCCGCTGGGGGCGACTTTCACACCATTCGTGTCATCCGAGGCGACTTTGAGCACGCTTGACCAACGCGCACAGCAGGAGGGGGATGACAGTTCTGACGAAGAAGATGAGGCCTGCAGGATGGCTTGTCTTGCCCAAGGTGTAACACAACTACGACAGGCGATGGCCGCACTTTGACACCTCAAATTCTAACCGCTCACCTCCGCAGGTGTAGCCGCTACCAGGAGGATAGGTAGGTAGTCCAGAGTCCGGGGAAACTGACAGAAGCAAAACAAGCCCCTCCCCATCCCTCTTCCACCATGATTTTACCCCCCACGCCAGTAGACTGTAACTATATCATGGGAAAAATGGATGAAAATAGGTGAAAAGACTCCCGCTAGGGGGAGTCAGACTCCCCCTAGCGGGAGTATAGACTCCCGCTAGCGGGAGTCTTTGACACCCGCTCAGACCCCCGCTCCCAGACTCCCGCTAGGGCCGCTGGAGTCCACCGTGTACATGTAAAATTACATGTAAATGACATGTGCCACTTGTCATTTACGAGCTTTCCTTAACACTGGCGAGCTGTGTTGTTCCATTTGTTTATCCCCCGCGACCCCAGACCAGCACATGCCCTGCTGCACACACACACCCTCACTTACAAAAGGACCTTTGCACCTCCAACATGAGCAAGAGAACGGCAACCACAACACCGACGCGCAACAGCAAGCGGACGAAGAGCGGAGATCTGGGGAAGGAGGATGAGCGGCATGAAAGCCAGCTGCAGCAGCTTGTGGAGGACTTTGTGGCCCTGTACACCACCAGGAAGACGGGGGAGGTGTTTAAACACTCGGTGTTGAAGGAGATGCTGCAGAAGGTGCTGGTGACCACCATCCCCCCCAAGAGTGGAGTGATAACAAAGGTGCTGAAACACAAATACGATGCACTGGCTTCCTACAAGTCGCTGAAGGATGTTTCCGGCGACCTGTACACGGTTCGGATCGAAGGAAACCGTGAGATGGCCATCCACGGCATCGCGCTGAAGCCCTTCCCACGCCAACGCAGAAGAAGTCGGAGGGTTTCGCGCGCCTCAAGCTGGTGGTGGAGGACCTGGACAGCATGGATATGGTCAAGATGTACAAGGCATCGGCACAAGCCTCCACATCCGAGACGCGTCCGAAGAATAAGGCAGTGGCGGCGGTGGCGGGCGATGCAGCACATCGTTGTGGGCGTGCACGACCAGGAGACCGGGCGCTACTATAGCGTCATCGTAGAGAATGGCTTCGCCAAGCTGGTGACGGCGACGCTGGAAGGGGTGCAGGTCGACTACACCTTCTACAGGGACCGTCCTTCGGACCAGTGTGAGCCAGGTGAATACAGCGGCTCGCTCGTTGTGCCGCCTCCGCATTTTGTGGATTCAAGCAGAAATCGGTGAAATCATTCGACAACACAGGGCAGAGTTGGGCATGTCTCTGCGCGACTGTGAACGGCTGGGCTCACTCGTTCGCAGAGAGACAGGGATCTCGATGGGGCTTTCATACCCCCTCCTCGTAAAGCATGAAGCTCCCCTCCGGCTGATGACGCCCTCTCTGCTAGGGAACATGCGGGGGCCTCGAGTTTCTGCTGAGGGCTTTCCCCATCCGCTCGGGTCGCCCCCCACCAACAGTCATGGTCACGGGTGATGGCTACACACCCGGTAGCCTTTAAGGAAAGAGCAGGCAGCGACTGGCAATCGCATTGACGGACGGGATCACCGCGTCCCGCTTTCTGACAGTGTGTGACCGCCACAAGCCCCTGTTCTACGAATGGTGGATGCTCCATGCCTTGGGGCAGATTGTGGCAGTTCAGAAGGGGATCTTCACGAAGGGGCCTTGCTCCTTTTCCATCACCCAGTTCCGGCTTGGGGGTGACCACTTAGAGTTGTGGTCACTCTTCAAAGGTGTAGGTGGGACAGGGCATCGTTCTGCCTTCTGCCTTACAGGAATCGACGAGCGTTTGGAGTACCTGCATGACTGCCACCGCTGTAGTATCCAAGAGATGGATGCCGCAGGATTCACTTGTAGCATCGCTTCAAAATTCTCGAATCCTGTCTACACCGTGACGCCCCCCCCTTCACGACACGAAAGGTGTCATGCGCCTCATTCTACGTACGCTGCCGGGATCAAAAGTGGTGGAGGAAACCATCCTTGGAAAAGTGGGCAAAAATTTCACTGGGAAGCACGCAAGAGAGATACTCGCTGCTTTGAAGGCCATCACCGTGGGGAATCAGCGGACATTGTGCTGCGCAATGCAATCACTGATCTTCTTCCGCTACCAAGACATACCAGTGCGATACTTCTCAACAGGTTCCTGCCGCAAAGAGTTTCTATTCGCTGTGATCAGCTATCATGTGCTGATTTTCTTGTTGGAGTGGGCAAATCCCGGGATCACTCGCTCGGCATATGCTCATTCTCTCGAACACTGGTTTGATGAGCAGGATGCGCACAGGGTCACCGTCTCCGACGAGCTCTTCGAACAGGGCAACGGTGAGCGCAAGAGGTGGACACGTGGGGGATCCCCGCAGACGATGGAGCGTGATCTGCAGATCTATGAACTGAAACAGAAACACTTCACGGATAAAATACCGTGCGCAAAGTGCCTCCACTGACTCCTACCATCGGCGAGCGGCCCCAAATATTATCTTACGATTCCATGCGCCTGTGCAGGTGTGTGATCACTCACAATGATACGTGGCTCAAGGCTGCTCGTCAATTGGTGGTCCGCTTGGACAAACTTGGCCTCGGGTCACATGTGCGCCGCAGAGATGGTCACGGACAAACATTTCAGGCAGAACCCGGCAACAACGGCGATGTTTTCCTGGTTTGCATCTGTGACGAAGAACCCTGGGAGGTGACGGAGGTGACGCCCCCTGCACAAGGAACCACCGACGGGGAGGAGGCTGGTGATGGCGGCAACCTTGCGAGTGACGGCAATAGCGGCGAGGCTGGTGATGATGATGATGATGATGGCGACGAGACATCCGCCACAGAAGCGTATAGCTGCGTTGTTTGCCCTGACAAGAGCTTCGCGCGGGTTTACGGGCTCTACGCCCACTACGACGGACAGCACCGGCCGAGGGCGCAGTGTGAATGTCGAGTGTCTTGCCCCTTGTGTGAGAAAACGGTGTTCAGAAGTGGACTTAGCCAACACGCCCTCTACGTCCACCAGGATGAGCTGGACATCACGACCTGCCCTGTGTGTCTGCAGGAGTTTGCTTCACAAGAACTGAGGGATATGCACATGTCGGACGAACACCCTGCAGTCTGAAAAAATGAGACTCGTCGTCGGCACAAAATACAATCAGTCCACTCGATCCGATCTCGACAGCTGTTGCATTGCACTCCCACCGTTTGCTGGTCATTTCTCCCCCCTCCTTGCCACTCCGCTTGCCAAAAAACCCCCCATCACAGTGTAGAGTATGAAGGAAACCGCGGAGATGACAAGTGGCACATGTCATTTACATGTAAAATTACAAGTACCACTTGTAAAAGTTACAAGTGGCACTTGTAATTTTACATGTGGTTGGTGCCCCTGACGACCCCATATTGCGTAGTTTGTGCGTAGTGAAAAGGGGGGGGGGGTCTCATTTTTTGATTTACTCAGCCATTCTCTGTCTCTATGCCGGGACCCCAAACTCAAGGAGTTCTTGCTGTTCCGGGGTCAGTGAGGGTGCAGGCGCTTCAGGTGCTGCAGGTGCTGCAGGTTCTTCAGGTGCTGCAGCGCTGGCAGCCTTCGGTGCGGGTTTCGACGCAGTCTTTGCAGGTCTCTTTGGGGGTGCCCTTTGGCGCGGTGCCTGCTTCAGCTCGTCGGGTGGAAGCATCAACGCATCATTAAGCGGTGCCTGCTTCAGCTCCTCCGGGTGGAAGCGTCAACGCATCATTAAGGAAGAAGGAAGCACAGTTGCTACGCTTTTTTGCAGCTGCAGGAAACGACACCATACCCAACAACAATCCCCAGACCGTCGAGGGAGAGTGGGCGCCTGGATCCCGTGACACAGATCTCTAGTGCCGTTGTGATCCCCTCGGATAACGTCTCCTGGACGTTGTCAGCGGAGGTTGCCTGTGTGGCGGTGACCTCCGTATACCCCGCGGGATCCAGTGCCAGTAGCGCCTTCTTCAGCTTTTCGTCGACCCCTCGGCCGACGCTCTCCTTGATGTCAAGGGCCACCTTCAGGGTGGCACCTCGCAGCGCCCTGAAGGCTGTGATCGTATCATCATTCACAATCTCGAGGGTGTTCTACGCGGCTCCTGGAACTCACTTCCTTCTCAGGTGTTTCTGGGCATGGGGCAACCTTGCCCAGGTGTTTCTGGAGTCCCGCCCCACATGTCGTGCGTTCTTTCGTACGGTGTATAGTGAGTTCTGGCAATAATTTTTTGCTCGGTCAGCGCAGTGCCTCCAGTCCTGTCTCAGTAGCCACACAGAAAGGGGGACCAAAAAAAACTGGGGGGGGACCAAAAAGCGAGACCCCCCCCCCCAGATTGCGTAGTTTGTGCGTAGTGAAAAAGGGGTAAATCAGGGGCACCAGTGGTACTTGTAATTTTACAAGTGGCACTTGTAACCATTTTTCACTTGTAATTTTACATGTAAAACCACTTGTAATGTAATTTACTTCAGCGCCGTGTGGGATCTTGTAAATTTTACATGTATAACTACAAGTATATACATGTATTATACATGTATAATACTTGCATGTCAACTATTATACATGTATAATACATGTATATGCCTGAAATATACCGTATACGTAAATATTATGGAACGTAAATATTATGGAACGGGCCCATTTTTGCCCGGTCCGTTCCATAATATTTACGTTCCAAAATATTTACAGGGCCAGTTGGGGACTCGGTGGTGAGGATGGTTTGCCTCAGGAATCGCACGAAAAGTGCACGAGTAGGTCCCGTCAGGGACTCTGTATGCCGTCCGATCACCTGGTCCAAGTCCCCGAGTCGCAGAAAGCCCTGTAAATATTATGGAACGAAAAAAATCTGGAACGCCAACCCACCAGCGTTCCATAATATTTACGTTCCATAATAATTACGTTCCATAATATTTACGTTCCAAAATATTTACGTATACGGTACATGTAAAATACATGTACCTGGGACCCCCCGTGTATAAGTCCCCCCCCCTTACCCCCGTGTTTAAGTCCCCCCCTGGGGGTCTGGCAGGGGGGGGACTTAAACACGGGGGTGGGCTGGTCTGGAGGGTCATCAGGTGGCCCCTAGGCCCTCCAGGTGCTGTCAGAGTCGAAAAGTGGGGTGCCAAAAGTCCATCCGGACCGGAATTACCCCCCTACGACAGCAGAGGAAGAGGTCTTCTTGGTCTCCACTGTGCCACCCCCGTGTTTAAGCCCCCCCTGTGTTTAGGTCCGCCCCCCCCGTGTTTAAGTCCCCCCCGGCCGAAAATTGCCTCCAGGGGGGGGACTTAAACACGGGGGGTCCCAGGTATATCAAGTAAAAATACAAGTATAATACTTGCATGTCAACTATTATACTTGTATTTTTACTTGATATACATGTATTTTACATGTATATTTCAGGCATTTACATGTATTTTACATGTATAATACTTGTCATGCAAGTATTATACATGTAAAATACTTGCATGACAAGTAAAATACTTGCATGCAAGTAAAATACATGTATTTTACTTGCATGCAAGTATTTTACTTGTCATGCAAGTATTATACATGTATTTTACTTGTCATGCAAGTATTTTACATGTATAATACTTGCATGACAAGTATTATACATGTAAAATACATGTAAATGCCTGAAATATACATGTAAAATACATGTATATCAAGTAAAAATACAAGTATAATAGTTGACATGCAAGTATTATACTTGTATTTTTACTTGATATACATGTATTTTACATGTATATTTCAGGCATATACATGTATTATACATGTATAATACCGTATACGTAAATATTATGGAACGTAAATATTATGGAACGGGCCCATTTTTGGCCGGTCCGTTCCATAATATTTACGTTCCAAAATATTTACAGGGCCAGTTCGGGACTCGGTGGTGAGGACGGCTTGCGTCAGGAATCGCGCGAAAAGTGCACGAGTAGGTCCCGTCAGGGACTCTGTACGCCGTCCGATTACCTGGTCCAAGTCCCCGAGTCGCAGAAAGCCCTGTAAATATTATGGAACGAAAAAAATCTGGAACGCCAACCCACCAGCGTTCCAAAATATTTACGTTCCATAATATTTACGTTCCATAATATTTACGTTCCAAAATATTTACGTATACGGTAGTTGACATGCAAGTATTATACATGTATAATACATGTATATACTTGTAGTTATACATGTAAAATTTACAAGATCCCACCGTGGGGCTGTAAGCGACCTCCCAGAAAATTACCCCAGCCACTGCACCCCCCCCCCCTCGCCGCACCACACCACACATCCCCACTCCCTACGCGCATTGAGAAGTTCAGGAGGAGGCCTCCCTACCTGACTGTTCTCTGCATTGCGGCCCCACTCCCACTCACCCACCCCACCCCCTCACCCACGCTCTTCTTTCGTTCTGTTTTCTGACAACTAAAATACCAACCTTTCAGACAAAGACGAGTGTGTTGCTGAACACCAGTTCAGGGCTGCCCGACAGCCTTTTTCCCAGACGCACTTTTTTTTTTGGCAAAGGCGAATGTTTTCCCTTTTCAAGTCGGAAGAGAAGAAGGTGTGCAATTCGAGATATTTCCGTTCCAACAAAACTTTCGGCAGAAATTGGTTTGTCTCGCTGTCACTTTACGATCCAGCGGGTGCACAGATACTTTTTGCACATTCGTTGTGATGTGCGGTGCTGACTACCCCTGCTTCCTCTTCTTTGTGCCGTGCTATTTCGTGTGCACACCGCGACCCGCAGCCACTCCCCCGCAGCAAGGCAGCAGGTGATTCGGAGGAGGGGGGAAGAGGGGAATCAGCAGCGCATCAAAAATTGGGAAGGATGAATCACGGTTGCTACGATTGGTCCGCTCAAACAGCCCGCCCCTCTCCCCCACGCCCTACCCCCATGCCTCAACCCATTGCCTGAGTTCGCCGAAGTTGATGCGGGTTATGCACCCAGGGGTCTTGTGGAGGGATTCCGTCATTGGTGGGTGCGTGCAATGCAAACAAGCGACAGAGTGTAGAAGTGTGTCAGTCGTGTTGCCTTCTCTCCCTCGGGTGGGTTTGCCTGTCATGTTCCAGAAAGTGGATAAGTCGGTCCCGGAACTATCTGGCACCCAACCTTCGCACATTACAACAGCCAAATATTGTTGTTTCTTGGTTGAGCGATACAATTTAGTGGAGAGTGTGTTGCTGCCGGTCACCGGCCCTTCCGCGCGCTCCGGCGAGTGTGGGAGTGTGGGGAGGCCTGGGTCGGCTGCGGCTGGGCGGTCGTTGGGCCGGCTCCCTGCGGCTGCGGGCCTGGTCCGCCCGCTGCCGGGCCTTCCGAAGAAAGAACGGCACTTCCGGTGCCTCGAAGAAAGCCGCCTCGAATGCCGTCGCCGCCGCCCAGTTCCCCTCGATCACGCCCTCTCTGAGGACCTCCATCCTGGTGAACTGGTTCTTGATTAGGTCCTTCAGGAGCTCCTCCGCGTCTCGAGTTCCGGCAGCTCAGATGGACTGCGGATTACGCAGGTCTCAGCAGCGGGAGGGTGTATGCAACCCAGGGTGGAACGATCGAGGTGTGTCTTGTCACGCCTCCCGAGCACAGCAGGGTGCGGGAGGGGGCGTCGGAAGCGACATGCGTGTTGTGCGAATGCATTCATTGCGTTCGGTTGCTAAGGGCGGGGGTCACAAAATCGCCACATTGGTCACATGCTATCTACCCGTGTCACAGGGCTCGCATTCAGTGTCCGTACGACGGAGGACTGATACACTCACTACCCTTCAGGTGCCATGAATCACAATCAACAATGCACAGTGGTGCTCCTGTTGTCTGCAGCAGTGCTAGGTGGCGCCCTCGATCCGACGTTGCTGCCGTGCCCATCACCTGTGCAGGTGGCAGCGTTCAGCGATGTGAAGGACTTTGACGAGAGGAATCCCATCACGTTTGGGGAGGAGATCTTCGTATCGGCGACAGTGCTTGTGCGGAAGAATGGGTTCTACACTCGCATCATCGACTTTGGGAATGGGAATCCGTCAGACAACCTCGTCGTGATGCAGATTGCGAACACGGGGAAGCTTACAACAGAGGTGTACCGGGGCGGTAACCCAACGAAGCTCGAAGGCTGCCCCACACCACTGAACAAGGAGTTCCTGCTGGAGATCACGATTGATCGTGTCGGGACAACCGAGACGGACGGGACAGCAGTAATGTACATCGACGGTTCGGAGTGCACAAGAGGTCCCATGACGCTGCCTCGGTGGGTGTCTCGCAGGGATAATCGTGTCGGCAGAAGCCACTGGGATGGCAACGAAGACCTGGATGGGTACGTCAAGGACTTCACTCTGTCGTACTGCTTGCCACCTGTGACGCTGCCCGCTGTCACTGTGCCGCTGCCGTGCACAGATGCTGTTGAGGATGTGAGCTTCGCAAAGAAGGACTTCTTCACCGAGACAAGCCCTCTCGAGTTCGGTGGGCAGGTGGTGGTGCGCGCCGCTGTGACGCTGAACACCTTAGCCGCGTACACGCGTGTGATGGACTTCGGGAATGGGAACCCTTCTGACAACCTGATTCTCATGCTGCGCGATGGGAACACCGACATGCTGACGGTCGAGGTGTACCGCAACGGGAACCCCACCAGCATTGATGGGTGCAAGGTCCCGCTGAACCAGGAGTTTGTGGTGGAGGTGGCGATCTCAAGCGTTGGCGGGTCCGACACGGATGGAGAGGCTGTGATGCACCTCGACGGTGCGGAGTGCAGCCGTGGCAACATTGCACTGCCTGCGTGGGTGGTGCGGAACGACAACCGCATCGGGCGCAGCCACTGGGACATCAACCCTGACCTCGACGGTGCAGTGACGAACTTCATCCTGACGCACTGCCCGCGCGACACTTCTGCACCGACAGCCGTGCCGCCGGCGACTGTGGCACCTACCACTGCTCCCGATACTGCGGCACCGACCCCTGCTCCTGACACGCCGGTTCCAGCCACCACGGCAACGCTGCCCGCTGTCACTGTGCCGCTGCCGTGCACAGATGCTGTTGAGGATGTGAGCTTCGCAAAGAAGGACTTCTTCACCGAGACAAGCCCTCTCGAGTTCGGTGGGCAGGTGGTGGTGCGCACCGCTGTGACGCTGAACACCTTCGCCGCGTACACGCGTGTGATGGACTTCGGGAATGGGAACCCTTCTAACAACCTGATTCTCATGCTGCGCGACGGGAACACCGACATGCTGACGGTCGAGGTGTACCGCAACGGGAACCCCACCAGCATTGATGGGTGCAAGGTGCCGCTGAACAAGCAGTTTGTGGTGGAGGTGGCGATCTCAAGCGTTGGCGGGTCCGACACGGATGGAGAGGCTGTGATGCACCTCGACGGTGCTGAGTGCAGCCGTGGCAACATTGCACTGCCTGCGTGGGTGGTGCGGAACGACAACCGCATCGGACGCAGCCACTGGGACACCAACCCTGACCTCGACGGTGCAGTGACGAACTTCATCCTGACGCACTGCCCGCGCGAGACTTCTGCACCGACTGCCGTGCCGCCGGCGACTGTGGCTCCTACCACTGCTCCCGACACTGCGGCACCGACCCCTGCTCCTGACACGCCGGCTCCAGCAACCACGGCAACGCTGCCGGCTGTCACTGTGCCGCTGCCGTGCACAGATGCTGTTGAGGATGTGAGCTTCGCAAAGAAGGATTTCTTCACCGAGACAAGCCCTCTCGAGTTCGGTGGGCAGGTGGTGGTGCGTGCCGCTGTGACGCTGAACACCTTAGCCGCGTACACGCGTGTTATGGACTTCGGGAATGGGAACCCTTCTGACAACCTGATTCTCATGCTGCGCGATGGGAACACCGACATGTTGACGGTCGAGGTGTACCGCAACGGGAACCCCACCAGCATTGATGGGTGCAAGGTGCCGCTGAACAAGGAGTTTGTGGTGGAGGTGGCGATCTCAAGTGTTGGCGGGTCCGACACAGATGGAGAGGCTGTGATGCACCTCGACGGTGCGGAGTGCAGCCGTGGCAACATTGCACTGCCTGCGTGGGTGGTGCGGAACGACAACCGCATCGGACGCAGCCACTGGGACACCAACCCTGACCTCGACGGTGCAGTGACGAACTTCATCCTGACGCACTGCCCGCGCGAGACTTCTGCACCGACTGCCGTGCCGCCGGCGACTGTGGCTCCTACCACTGCTCCCGACACTGCGGCACCGACCCCTGCTCCTGACACGCCGGCTCCAGCAACCACGGCAACGCTGCCGGCTGTCACTGTGCCGCTGCCGTGCACAGATGCTGTTGAGGATGTGAGCTTCGCAAAGAAGGATTTCTTCACCGAGACAAGCCCTCTCGAGTTCGGTGGGCAGGTGGTGGTGCGTGCCGCTGTGACGCTGAACACCTTAGCCGCGTACACGCGTGTTATGGACTTCGGGAATGGGAACCCTTCTGACAACCTGATTCTCATGCTGCGCGATGGGAACACCGACATGTTGACGGTCGAGGTGTACCGCAACGGGAACCCCACCAGCATTGATGGGTGCAAGGTGCCGCTGAACAAGGAGTTTGTGGTGGAGGTGGCGATCTCAAGTGTTGGCGGGTCCGACACAGATGGAGAGGCTGTGATGCACCTCGACGGTGCGGAGTGCAGCCGTGGCAACATTGCACTGCCTGCGTGGGTGGTGCGGAACGACAACCGCATTGGTCGCAGCCACTGGGACACCAACCCTGACCTCGACGGTGCGGTGACGAACTTCATCCTGACGCACTGCCCGCGCGAGACTTCTGCACCGACAGCCGTGCCGCCGGCGACTGTGGCTCCTACCACTGCTCCTGACACGCCGGCTCCAGCCACCACGGCAACGCTGCCGGCTGTCACTGTGCCGCTGCCGTGCACAGATGCTGTTGAGGATGTGAGCTTCGCAAAGAAGGACTTCTTCACCGAGACAAGCCCTCTCGAGTTCGGTGGGCAGGTGGTGGTGCGCACCGCTGTGACGCTGAACACCTTCGCCGCGTACACGCGTGTGATGGACTTCGGGAATGGGAACCCTTCTAACAACCTGATTCTCATGCTGCGCGACGGGAACACCGACATGCTGACGGTCGAGGTGTACCGCAACGGGAACCCCACCAGCATTGATGGGTGCAAGGTGCCGCTGAACAAGGAGTTTGTGGTGGAGGTGGCGATCTCAAGCGTTGGCGGGTCCGACACGGATGGAGAGGCTGTGATGCACCTCGACGGTGCGGAGTGCAGCCGTGGCAACATTGCACTGCCTGCGTGGGTGGTGCGGAACGACAACCGCATCGGACGCAGCCACTGGGACACCAACCCTGACCTCGACGGTGCAGTGACGAACTTCCTCCTGACGCACTGCCCGCGCGAGACTTCTGCACCGACTGCCGTGCCGCCGGCGACTGTGGCTCCTACCACTGCTCCAGACACTGCGGCACCGACCCCTGCTCCTGACACGCCGGCTCCAGCCACCACGGCAACGCTGCCCGCTGTCACTGTGCCGCTGCCGTGCACAGATGCTGTTGAGGATGTGAGCTTCGCAAAGAAGGACTTCTTCACCGAGACAAGCCCTCTCGAGTTCGGTGGTCAGGTGGTGGTGCGCACCGCTGTGACGCTGAACACCTTCGCCGCGTACACGCGTGTGATGGACTTCGGGAATGGGAACCCTTCTAACAACCTGATTCTCATGCTGCGCGATGGGAACACCGACATGTTGACGGTCGAGGTGTACCGCAACGGGAACCCCACCAGTATTGATGGGTGCAAGGTGCCGCTGAACAAGCAGTTTGTGGTGGAGGTGGCGATCTCAAGCGTTGGCGGGTCCGACACGGATGGAGAGGCTGTGATGCACCTCGACGGTGCTGAGTGCAGCCGTGGCAACATTGCACTGCCTGCGTGGGTGGTGCGGAACGACAACCGCATCGGGCGCAGCCACTGGGACACCAACCCTGACCTCGACGGTGCAGTGACGAACTTCATCCTGACGCACTGCCCGCGCGAGACTTCTGCACCGACTGCCGTGCCGCCGGCGACTGTGGCTCCTACCACTGCTCCCGACACTGCGGCACCGACCCCTGCTCCTGACACGCCGGCTCCAGCAACCACGGCAACGCTGCCGGCTGTCACTGTGCCGCTGCCGTGCACAGATGCTGTTGAGGATGTGAGCTTCGCAAAGCCTGAGTTCTTCACCGAGACAAGCCCTCTCGAGTTCGGTGGGCAGGTGGTGGTGCGCACCGCTGTGACGCTGAACACCTTCGCCGCGTACACGCGTGTGATGGACTTCGGGAATGGGAACCCTTCTAACAACCTGATTCTCATGCTGCGCGACGGGAACACCGACATGCTGACGGTCGAGGTGTACCGCAATGGGAACCCCACCAGCATTGATGGGTGCAAGGTGCCGCTGAACAAGGAGTTTGTGGTGGAGGTGGCGATCTCAAGCGTTGGCGGGTCCGACACAGATGGAGAGGCTGTGATGCACCTCGACGGTGCTGAGTGCAGCCGTGGCAACATTGCGCTGCCTGCGTGGGTGGTGCGGAACGACAACCGCATCGGACGCAGCCACTGGGGCACCAACCCTGACCTCGACGGTGCAGTGACGAACTTCATCCTGACGCACTGCCCGCGCGACACTTCTGCACCGACAGCCGTGCCGCCGGCGACTGTGGCTCCTACCACTGCTCCCGACACTGCGGCACCGACCCCTGCTCCTGACACGCCGGCTCCAGCCACCACGGCAACGCTGCCGGCTGTCACTGTGCCGCTGCCGTGCACAGATGCTGTTGAGGATGTGAGCTTCGCAAAGAGGGACTTCTTCACCGAGACAAGCCCTCTCAAGTTCGGTGGGCAGGTGGTGGTGCGCACCGCTGTGACGCTGAACACCTTCGCCGCGTACACGCGTGTGATGGACTTCGGGAATGGGAACCCTTCTAACAACCTGATTCTCATGCTGCGCGATGGGAACACCGACATGTTGACGGTCGAGGTGTACCGCAATGGGAACCCCACTAGCATTGATGGGTGCAAGGTGCCGCTGAACAAGGAGTTTGTGGTGGAGGTGGCGATCTCAAGCGTTGGCGGGTCCGACACGGATGGAGAGGCTGTGATGCACCTCGACGGTGCGGAGTGCAGCCGCGGCAACATTGCACTGCCTGCGTGGGTGGTGCGGAACGACAACCGCATCGGGCGCAGCCACTGGGACACCAACCCTGACCTCGACGGTGCAGTGACGAACTTCATCCTGACGCACTGCCCGCGCGAGACTTCTGCACCGACAGCCGTGCCGCAGCTCACCGCAGAGCCCACGCTGGAACCCCCGAGTGCCCCTGAGACTGCACCCCCCTCGTCCGCCGCCCCGGACAGCAGTGTGCCTGTCACGCAGACACCTGCACCCGACAGTCCTGCCCCTGTGACTCGGACTCCTGCACCTGATACGTCCTCTCCTGTGAAGCAGACGTCGGCGCCCGACACCACTGTTCCTGTGACGCAGACCCCCGCTTCGGACACTGCCGTCCCTGTTACGGTCAAGCCGGCACCTGACACTCCGGCGCCTGTGACTCAGATGCCGGACCCCGACACAAGTGCTCCTGATACTACCGCCCCTGTGACGGAGACGTCGGCACCCGTCACCAGTGCGCCTGTCAAGCAGACTCCCGCTCCGGACACAACGGTGCCTGTCACTGTGACGCCGGCACCTGACACAACTGCGCCTGTCACACCTGCACCCGACACTACCGCCCCTGTGACTCAGACTCCTGCACCTGAAACTTCCACCCCTGTGATGCAGACGCCGGCACCCGACACCACTGCACCTGTCACACGGGCTCCTGTTCCCGACACTACCGCCCCTGTCACTGTCACGCCGGCACCTGACACCACTGCGCCTGTGACCCCGACGCCTGCACCCGACACAACCGCTCCTGTGACGGAGACGTCGGCACCCGACACCAGTGCTCCTGTCACACAGACACCTGCACCTGACACTACCGCCCCTGTGACTCAGACTCCTGCACCTGACACTACCGCTCCTGTGACGCAGACTCCTGCTCCGGACACTACTGCGCCTCTGGCACCCGACACTACCTCCCCTGTGACTCAGACCCCTGCACCTGACACTACCGCCCCTGTGACTCAGACCCCTGCACCTGACACTACCGCCCCTGTGACTCAGACCCCTGCACCTGAAACTACCGCTCCTGTGACGCAGACGTCGGCACCCGACACCACTGTACCTGTGACCCAGACTCCTGCTCCGGACACAATGGTGCCTGTCACTGTCACGCCGGCACCTGACACCGCTGCGCCTGTCCCACAGACTCCTGCACCCGACACTACCGCCCCTGTGACTCAGACCCCTGCACCTGACACTACCGCCCCTGTGACTCAGACCCCTGCACCTGAAACTACCGCTCCTGTGACGCAGACGTCGGCACCCGACACCACTGTACCTGTGACCCAGACTCCTGCTCCGGACACAATGGTGCCTGTCACTGTCACGCCGGCACCTGACACCGCTGCGCCTGTCCCACAGACTCCTGCACCCGACACTACCGCCCCTGTGACTCAGACTCCTGCACCTGAAACTTCCACCCCTGTGATGCAGACGCCGGCACCCGACACCACTGCACCTGTCGCACAGACTCCTGCTCCCGACACTACCGCCCCTGTCACTGTCACGCCAGCACCTGACACCACTGCGCCTGTGACGCAGACACCTGCTCCAGACACAACGGCGCCTGTCACTGTCACGCCAGCACCTGACACCACTGCGCCTGTGACCCAGACACCTGCACCTGATAGTACCGCGCCTGTGACGCAGACTCCTGCTCCGGTAACCACCGTTCCTATCACGCGGACGCCTGCACCTGACACTCCCACCCCTGTCACCCAGACGCCAGCTCCCGACACCACTGCACCTCCGACTCCTGTCCCTCCAACACCCACACCACCAAGTGTTGCAGTGTCCCCTGCACCGGACACGACTGCGCCCATCACGCAGACGCCTGCACCGGACACCACGACACCCATCACCCAGACTCCTGCACCGGACACTCCAGCACCTCCGACTCCTTTCCCTCCAACACCCACACCACCAAGTGCTGTTGTGACCCCTGCACCCGACACGCTGGCACCAATTACGCAGACTCCTGCACCGGACACCACGACACCCATCACCCAGACTCCTGCACCGGACACTCCAGCACCTCCGACTCCTTTCCCTCCAACACCCACACCACCAAGTGTTGTCGCGACACCTGCACCGGACACGACGACACCCATTACGCAGACGCCTGCTCCAGACACCACTGCACCCATAACGCAGACTCCTGCACCGGACACGATTGCGCCAATCACGCAGACGCCTGCACCGGACACCACCGTACCCATCACGCAGACACCTGCTCCAGACACGACGACACCCATTACGCAAACGCCTGCACCGGACACGACTGCGCCAATCACGCAGACTCCTGCTCCAGACACGATTGCGCCAATCACACAAACGCCTGCACCGGGCACGACGACGCCCATCACGCAAACGCCTGCTCCAGACACCACCGCGCCCATCACGCAGACACCTGCTCCAGACACGACGACACCCATTACGCAGACACCTGCACCGGACACGACTGCGCCAATCACGCAGACTCCTGCACCGGACACGCTTGCACCCATCACACAGACACCTGCTCCAGACACGATGACACCCATTACGCAGACGCCTGCACCGGACACGACAGCGCCCATCACGCAAACGCCTGCTCCAGACACCACCGCGCCCATCACGCAGACGCCTGCTCCAGACACGACGACACCCATTACGCAGACTCCTGCACCGGACACGCTTGCACCCATCACACAGACACCTGCTCCAGACACGACGACACCCATTACGCAGACGCCTGCACCAGACACGACTGCGCCAATCACGCAGACTCCTGCTCCAGACACGATTGCGCCAATCACGCAAACGCCTGCGCCAGACACGACGACACCGATCACGCAGACACCTGCACCACCCACAGAAGACCCTAGTCTGAATGCGTCTGAGCTGTCCCCTCCGACAGCTGGCCCAGAGCGCGGCACCGGGTGGGGCATTCCCACTGATGCCCCGGAGCCTGAATCCGGTGGCCTCTCTCTTATTGTCATCATCATCATCATCGCTGGGGCTGTCCTCTTCATTGGCGGCTTTGTCGGACTCGGTGCTTACTACTACTGCAGCATGCAGGCTAGTGTGCGTGAGACTCAAGATATAATCCGCTTAATGGGAGAGGCAGAGCAGATGGCGAGCCTGAATGATCCGAGTGCCTACAGCACCCCCCTCCCTGAAATCGACCCGTCTCAGTCGTTGCCACACGGCCGTGGCCGTATCTCACTCTGAGTGCGAATCTTCGTCGATTATGTTTCCCATCCCTCAGTCGAATGCCGGTCCTTCCCATCATCGCAGTATTACCTGCAGTGCACGATGAGCGTGCCGTGTTTTTTGATACAAAGGGAGGTTTTGCCTGAGGCAGTTGCCTTCCATCGGAGACTGAGCGAGACACAGGACGAGCGCCTCTTCGCGAGCCATCGGAGGGGGGGGGGGGAGGGAGGGGGTAAATTAGCCTTTCGCGCCTTGCTTTGTTTCTACATCATCCCAGGCCCCCAACCCACCCCCCCTCCCCCCGCCCTCCCACAGTCATCGAATATAGCATTTCCCTCTCTCTTCGTGCTGTGAGAAAGAATTTTCGCACGTCTTCCCCCCCCCCCCCCTCCTCTCCCTTCTCCGAGCCCTCCCTCCCTTTCCCACTATTGCCCATCCCTCATCCCTTGTGGGCTGCCAACCCCCCGCCCCACCGCCACCACCGAGCATGCCTCTCGCCCTGTCTCGGGCACGACTAGCAAGTTGAGGAGAGGAGAAGGGGTGCCATCGGCTTTGTGCCTTTACCCCTGTCTGCATGATGCCGGCACTGCCCCAACCCGGGGTCACTTCCTGAAGGATTGAAGCGGGTTCTGTCGTGATGCAAAGAGAGGGGTGGCCGTGTGTATCTAAATCTATGAAGTGTGATTTTGTTTGTTTGCAGCCCGTTTTGTTTTGGGCTGTTGGTTTGACGGCACGGTGTGCGTGTGAGGGCATGATGCAGGATCCCGAATCGTGTTTCCAAGTGGAGTTCGGCGATGTGCAAAGCTTTCAGGTGGAAATACATTTGGCGGGAAGGTGCCACTTTCGCGATATATGAATGTCCTCTACTTTATCGAACCGCTTGCCAAACACCCACTTGCGAAGTGGCCTCACCCGTGTGCCGTGCCATGTTCTGCAATGAAGTGAACGCCCATCGGCACCCAGTGCGCCTGTCTTGTTAGGGCACTCACTCAACTCTGCACTTGAGATCGGAGACAACACCCGCACACCCCCGCAACATCAAAGCACCCCACCTTCTCTTATTAAACCCCCCCCCCCCCCTAGGGCTATGATGGGAAGGAAACGCGTTTCCATCGAAAAATCGAAAATAAGGAAACGGAAACGGAAACGGAAACGGAAACGGAAACGTTTCCTTATTTTGAGGAAACGTCCCCTTTGCACTGGGGAAGCAGGGGAAACAACACACGTTTACCACAGTCGCTTGGACTTGCCATGGTCTGACAGCATCTCCGGACCGGTCCACACGCTTTCACTGAAGCCGCGCTTCTTCGAAGTCTTCGGGGCGGGTTTGGGTGTCATATTCCTTCGGTGTGGTGGCCCTTTGTCCGGCTGGTGTGTGTTGATAAATTTTCCAGTGCAAAATACACAGGCGTTTCCTTCGGAAGGAAACGCGTTTCCTTCCCGAAATCGAAAATATGGAAACGGAAACGGGAACGGAAACGGAAACGTTTCCACGTTTCCTTCCCATCATAGCCCTAGGGAGGGGCAGAAGTGTGTAAATTGCCCACATTTTTGAGAAATCGCGCTAAGGCCACAAAACCCCCACCAACCACCCAGAACCACCCCAAAACCCTCCGGAAATGCATCCCAGGGGTGTTTCATGGCCATTTGGCACTATTTTTTGCCATTTTTTCGCCATGTAATTTTCGTGCCCCCCTTCTGTACCTTAGGCATACAGTGCAAACGATAATTATTATCGCATATATACCAGATACGATAATTTTCGGAAAATTGTCGCATACGATAATTCATTATCGCATACGATAATCCATTATCGTATGATGCGATAATGGATTATCGTATACGACCAGATACGATAATTATTATCGTATGCGATAACATACGATAATCCCATTATCGTATGCGATACCCACCTGATTTTGCCCGAAACCAATCACCGAAATCTCCAGTTTACCACCGCCAAACGCCACCAAACCCCGCCAAGGGCCACAATCAGCCACAAAATAGAGATCACTACCATTCTCCCAGCCCCAGGAAGGGTAAGATGAGCCTGTGGGGTCCGGTGCTGCAGGCAGGGTACGCGTACTGGTCTGTGTCCGGGCTGCTGTGGTCATCGACAAGGCTGTGTGGTCTGTCTGAAGGAGGTGGATGGTGGTCTCCCTCAGGTGGATCGCGTCTCTCCGATCCTGCATGGGCTCAGGTGTCTCCAGATGATCATCACCCCTTGCCTTGCTGTCGGTGAGGATGGCGCCCGAGCTCCGCCTTGTAGCGCAGCGGAGTCGTGCAGGTCAGGCAGGCTCCTTGAGGCCTCCGAGGTGATGTGCGCGCGCCACCCCGTGGTTCCTTGTAGAGTTGCAGACAGGTCCGTGCGCACGGTGGGAGCGTTCGTATCGCCCGTTCCGTGCCAGGTCCTGAAGAATACCTTTGGTTGAGTATTGCCTCTCTCGGGTTCAAACCCCATTCAAGGTCCTTCGCTATGTCATCACTGGTCGTCAGTCAGAGGGGAAGAACGGTGTTCCTCACTTTTTCACTGCTCACGGGAGCGAAGGCCAAGTCCAACATAAGTGGTAGCCTTGAAGAGAAATCTCCTGATCTCTCCAAACATTGCACCGAAGACCACACCTGCCTATCAGGTTCTTCCCCATCAGTCGAACAGTCTTTCTTGTTCATGTTCTGGGCAGGGTGCTCTGTCTCGGTCACCCCGACACCTGCTTCAACTAGGCTAGCCCAACGTCTTCCCTCAGTGTTCTCACAGGGGTGTCCTCAGTATCTGGGTCCCGACGGCAAGGCAGCGTACCAGTCGGCTTTGCGAACCCGCAACAGGCTGTACTGGTGGTTGCATACCGCCGCAAGTATGACCCTGTTGCTGCGTAGTCATATTTTCCATGAAGTGGGGTGGCGACAGGGTGTAAGTCACGAGGGGAAGGGCATGTGGAACGGCCACTGCCCAATCCCCAGAGTCCTCTCCGCCCCACTGTGCCTGAAACTTCTTCAGACAGACATAGTGATGTGCATGTCACGGCACTATGTGTGTTGTGTCTCTGCCACCCATTTGTGAGGGACATTCTACACTTCTGAGTGAAGCCCCCCGTCACCAATAATTCAAAGAAGCAAAAATGGCAGCTTCCGGCTCCACTTTTACCACTTTTTCAATGTGTTCTGGGCTGATTTCTGGTTTTCCGAAAATCTCAAAAAATTATCGCACCATTATCGTATATTATCGTATACGATAATATACGATAATGGGAGTACGATAATAATTATCGTACCTGGGACCCCCCGTGTTTAAGTCCCCCCCCTGGAGGCGATTTTCGGCCGGGGGGGACTTAAACACGGGGGGGGCGGACCTAAACACAGGGGGGGCTTAAACACGGGGGTGGCACAGTGGAGACCAAGAAGACCTCTTCCTCTGCTGTCGTAGGGGGGTAATTCCGGTCCGGATGGACTTTTGGCACCCCACTTTTCGACTCAGACAGCACCTGGAGGGCCTAGGGGCCACCTGATGACCCTCCAGACCAGCCCACCCCCGTGTTTAGGTCCCCCTGTGTTTAAGTCCCCCCCCTGCCAGACCCCCAGGGGGGGACTTAAACACGGGGGTAAGGGGGGGGGACTTATACACGGGGGGTCCCAGGTATGCGATAATAATTATCGTTTGCACTGTATGCTTAGGGGGGCCAGAAGGGGGCCAGGCATCTCGCATTTCCCCTGTGGCACATGCCTCGAACAGCCAAGGTGAGAGAAGCTGCCCAGAAGCAGGCCGGGATCTTCTTGGGGCATCTTCTGACGACTATTTGTGAAGTAGGCACGCACAGAATACGTGGGATATGTTCACGGACTGTAACGTGTGTACGGACCTGCCCATGCCCACGGGGCTGGGGAATATAGAGGGCCCGAACAGCATGAGATGAATCAGGGGGGAACGAAGCGGGAGCGGTGCCTGAATCTCACAGAGGGTGTGATCATCGCAAGAGCTGCACTGGGAGGTCCGCAGTAGACGACGGTGCGTTGCGATCTCCGAGTCGGATGCGCTGAACGTGCTGTGTGCGGACGCAGCCTCAAGCCCGCCCCAGGCCCGTACCCTTTTTCGTTTCAGAGAGCGATGGAATTGACAGCGCATGTATACACGTCCGTCACAGGTGAACCGGAGAAATGTGTGCAAGTTGATGCATAGCTGCATGACCATGTCCAGATTCAAGGTTTGAAGGAAGCATCTGCCTTTGCGGGTTTCCTGGGTGCCTGTTACCGCTGGCGTAAGAGAAGCACACCGACAGTGGAGCCTGCAGCGAGAGATACTCGTACGGAATGCGGTCAAGATATCATGAGGTCGAGGCTGAAAGGATCCTTGCGGATGATGGAGAAGCCACGGACCCGGATATGCTCGCAGCTGCCCGGTGTCACGGTTATGCTGAAAGATCCCATGCAATCCTTGGATGCTGTCCTTGGGGACCGCCTCCCGGCGTAAGCCCATCACGTACCATGCATAATCACAGCCATGAGCCCTTCGGACCTTGCGAGTTCCCTTCACACCCACCGAGGAACAGGTGCAATGTGAACGACAGGCTGCCTGCCTGCAGCTCGCTGAAGATATCTGGGCAGATATCCACCAGGCGCAGATAGTCGCAAAGATGGACCGTGAGCTGAACAGGCGAGTCATGCATAAAAGTGGTGGATGAGGCTGGAAAACTTGGTTTCCCCGCTCATGGTGTGACTAGGAGCTGCCCATGGAGGTTATTGTGGACTATATGCACATCCCACCTGCAAGCAAACGGCAAATAGCAGAACAGCCCCCTCGTGGCCCCCTTCTGGCCCCCCTGAGGTACAAAAGGGGGGCACGAAAATTACATGGCGAAAAAATGGCAAAAAATAGTGCCAAATGGTCATGAAACACCCCTGGGATGCATTTCCGGAGGGTTTTGGGGTGGTTCTGGGTGGTTGGTGGGGGTTTTGTGGCCTTAGCGCGATTTCTCAAAAATGTGGCTGATCGACGCTTTTTTGGACCTTCTGCCCCCCCCTACCCCCCCCCCCCCCTCACCACCATTCAAAACTATTCGCGCGTGTGCCTGTGGCTGTGTGCGTGGGTTTGGTGAGAAATCTATTTCACCGCCCCACTCCCACCTCCTCCCCAGCGTCTCTCGTCTGTGTCGCCCCTCCACCCCACCCCCTCATTCTTTCAACCCCTTGATAGCGTGCCACCGGCTGAAGCTCCAGCCGACGTCGCATCCGACAAGATCAAACGGCACGCGAGAGTGACCCGGTCACTCGGTGTGGTTTCAACCTTCCGACGCGGCATCCTCACCTCCTGGAGGCCTCGCCAGGCGTGGCATGCTGTCTTGTCTCGCTTTGGCCCAAGTTTTGGGCGCAGAGCGGTGTGTTAGTAATGAGAAGGGATTACAAACCCCCCGTCCCCCGGGGTGACATTCTTCCAGCACACTTCGATGTGAGCGGAACATGCAACGGGGTCTGGGGAGGAAGGGGGTGGTATCCTCTTGCTCTCTCTCTCTCTCTCTCTCTCTCTCTCTCTCGTATGCTTATAGTGTGAATATCCCCGAAACGAAAATACTCGCACCCCAAGGGTGTCGTCTACTTAACTACGCGGGCCCGCGGCCCGGTAGACTCCCCTTGTTTGAGAGAGGAGCTGCTCTGGTGGGGTGAGGGAAGTGACACAGGAGGAGGAGGAGGCGCAGGCGCCACACGGTCTGTAGCGCCCGGTGACGCGCTACGTGAGGAAGGAGGATTAAGGTAGGCCCGGAAGCCTGTAGGCGCGTGCGGTGACCGCGCACGGGCGGAGGAGGAAGAGGCACCAGAACGGGGCCTTTGGGGAAGGGCTGCGTCAACGGACACGCCGTCGGGAGGGGAGGTAGTAGGAGAAGGTGGGTCCGGATCAGCGGCGCCCACGTCAGCGTCAGCGTCAGCGGTGGGGATCACGTGGTCGACCCTAGGCCTTTGGGCAGGCAGTGCCGGGGTGGAACCGGTATGCGCCTCTAAGGCGGTGCGCTTCAGCTGCGCCACGGCGGGGATGGATGGCCTGACGCCGTCGGGTGAGAGCCTCCTACGAGGCTGCATCAGGTGGCGGTGGGGTGAGCCCGGGGAGCACACGGTATGGGCCAGCCTCTTCAGGATAACTGGAGGGGTGGCGGGCTCGGGAGTAGCGGGACACGGGGTCGCTTCAGGGGAGGGCTGAGGCGCAGGCACACGGGGTGGCGTGGTGGAGGGAAGATCCCCCACGGTAGGCGCAGTCGCCTCTGGGAAGGGCGGGGTTGGCGGCACATGGGGCGGCGGGGTGGGGGCGTCTGCCTCCACAGGCGTCGCAGGGGCGGGAGGGACGTGGTGGCCCTTCTTGCAGCAAGCGGTGGGGCGTCTGTCATCCAGCTCAGGCAGAGAGGCGCAGACCCCGCAGGGGGGCAGGTCATGGTCGCGGCAGCCGTGGTGGCCACGCTTGCAGCACATGTTGGAGGAGCTGCAGGTGCCGCAGCGGAGCAGCCGGTGCGTGGTGCAGAACTGCACGGGCAGTCCGTCATCCTGGCGGTGGTGGGCCCGGCAGCAGTCTTCCATTCGCAGGGTTCGGTTGTGCCCCGCCGCGTCGCAGTCATGGCACTTGGGCTTGGAGTGGGCCCTGCAGACGTTGCGAGCCAGCACCTCCGAACGGGGGGCATAGCGCTCAGCGCCGCACGGCGCCGACCTCGGGCTGACCGTGTCGAGGGGGTCACGGGTGGGGGCTACGGGAGTAGGGTCCCACTGTTCGCTTCGCGTGTCCCGGTCGGGCACCTCGGCATACGACGGGGTAAGGTCCAGGCCCCACGACTTGCTCGAGGCCCAGTGGATCGCGCGGGGAATCTGCTCGATCAGGATACGGGTGGTGAGCCCGTGGCAGGCAAAGCGGGGGCGCGGCTCAAGACCGCCCCAGACTTCCTTCACCCCCACCGCGCGGAGGCAGTAGACACGCGAGACAAACGCGCCAGGCAGGGGCGCGCGGAGGTTAACTGCTTCACACTGGGAGACAAGGTATTTCAACATCTGCCCCATCATGCGTCCACGCATGTTGAGTGGGGCGGGCTGGGTTCCTGCCGGGGCGCCAGTAGCGATCGGGCAGACGTCGAGCCCGGAGAAGACCTCGAAGTCGATGGCGAGCTCGCAGAAGGAGACGGACCCCTCCCTCGTCCAGGTGAGACGACCGAGCCAGGCCCGCAGGGCACGCATGATGCACTCTCCGTGAGTCCAGCGGGGTGGGTTGTCCGGCAGTGAGGCCAGGTCGGACTGATGGGGCGCAGCGGGTCGCGCTAGCGCTGCGTCCCACGCGCAAACAGTTGGGGATACCCCGAGGCGCTCACGTTCCAGCACATCTCTGCGGGCGACTATCGTACTCATTAGGTGGTGCAGGTCCTTCGCCCGCACCGTACCGGATAGGGGTTTCGGTATGATGCCCCAGTTGGCTAGGCAGGGCGGCCATGAGAGGCGCTCCTCACAGAGACCCGCGTACCGCTCCCGGGCACGGACGTCGTTGTGGGCAGGGCATTCCCAGAAGAGATGCGTGACGGTTTCGGGGGAGCCCGTATCGCAATTCCGGCAGAGGCGGTCGCTACCCGGCTCCGGCTGTGTTGCTGTGAGGGGTAGGGGCACCTCACCCGAGTCGTCGAGGACATCGAACTCGGACGGGGCTGAGCTCGACGAGTCGTCGTCATCATCGGTGTCACCGGCAGCGTCGCCGTCCGCGGGTGCTGTGGCGTGGTCGGCAGCGGTCACAGGAGGTGGAGTAGGAGCGGTCGAGCGCTCGGCCTCCGGCCCGTCAGGCGCGGAGTCCGTCGCAGCCCCAAGCTTATTGCGTCCCCAGCGGTCTGCCAGGAACACGCCCCCAACAATAATGCAGCGCATCGCAGCGGCGAGCACAGGATCCCCACATGATTGCCAGAAGTCGTTTGTCAGCACGGTGTCAACGCCGTCCTCCACACCGCCGAAGGAGGGTCTGGAGATAGCAAGCCTTCGCCAGATGTTGTGACGCAGCGCCTCGCGTAGCACATGGTTCCGTGCCGCCACTTCGAGTGAAAGCAGTGGTTCGGAACCTCCTGGAGCAGATATGAGGGAAACATCATCGCCGCAGGTGAGGGAGGCCGGCGGCAGTCCTTTTTTGAGCACAAGCCCGATAGGCCCGAGGGGGACGTCGATGCGTGTTTTTTGCGCATACATGGCCCGAATGCGGTTGAATCGCGGGATCAATTCTGGTAGGCGGCGGCAGGAGTCTAGAAGTAGGAGCAGCATGCGATACGGCACTATGATTCCTGGGTGAAGGAGGTGTCCCTTCGAGGCAATGGAGAGGGCCGCTGCGGTGCTGCGGGAGGGATGGCGGTCACCGTATAGGCAGTTTGAGGCTCGGGTCTCTAGGTCGCGGAGGACCCGGTGGTCAATGGGCGCATACCAGCCACCGAAGATCGCTCGGGGCATGACTGCGCCAGCAATCAGGCCGTGTCGCTGCTCAAAGGTCGCAGGCGAGCTGCCCAGGCGGCGTAAGGGGGCATGCGCTTTACTCGCCCGTCCGTCGTCGCCGCGGTCTATGAACGCTGGTGACACACAGACGCGCACGCCTAGTGCAGGTGAGGCGGTTTTGGTGGGGAAGGTGGCCCCATTTACAGCGATGGTGCCGACATATCGAGGGCGTGCGCCAGAGGAGGGGTCCACGCGATGCACGCCCATGGCAATGGTCTTCTTTTCGTTTAGGCGCATTCCCGTTATTGCGCAGAACTCGCCCGTGATGTCCGCGCCACGTTGTGTCAGCGCCTCAGAGACACGCGAGATGATAGTGGCGTCATCCGCGTACGATATGCTGAGGGCCCCCCCGCTCTCTTCCTGGATCGCTTTCACCAGGACGGAGAGCAGCGCGTTGATGAGGACGACCGACAATGGGCAGCCCTGAAGAATTCCGTTCGTCACATCGAACTCCCCCCCCACTCCGAGTGGGGTCTTGAAGCGACGGCGGAGGCGCGAGTACATCGCTTCCAGCGGCCGGAGGATGCGCTCGTGCAGCCCCATTGCACGCGCCAGCTCCAGGACTAAGCGCTGGGGTACCCTGTCGAAACATTTCGAGAAGTCGAGCGCCAGGAGGTAGATCGAGGTGTCCGTGTCCAGGAGCGTTTCCTCAATCTGGGTCGTGAGGTCCATCAGCGCGTCGTCGGCGCGGTGGCCGGGGCGGAAGCCGTGTTGAGAGGGGTCAATCCAGCCCTCCTGCCATACGACAACATCCTGCAGACGGCGGCAGGCCCATATGCGGTACACCAGGCTCGTGACCGTGATGGGCCGAAGTCCGAGCGGGTCGCCAGCGTATTCGCCCTTGGGGATGAGCGTCACCAGTGCGGTTCTCAGCGCCTCGGGCCAAGAGCCGGTACGCTCGATGCTGTTGAAGAGGGCTGCAAACCCATCCATTAGCCCCACCGGCAGAAGTGCAACCTCTTCCAGTCTCCAGCCGTCGACGCCGCAGGTGCCCGACTTGGACTTCGCTAGCTTCATCTGTGCCAGCGCGATGAGGTCTGACCCCGTGATGTCGGATATAGTCATCGGAGTGTGGTGTACGTATTTCCCGAAGCGCTCCATGAACGGCGCAAATTCGGGTTCCCCAACGCGATCAGGGTACAGCCGCGGGATGCTGTCCCAGGCTCCTTGCAGGATGCTGTCCATCTCAGCGAGGTTGGCGGTGAAGGTCCCGTCCGGTCGCCGCACCGTGTCGGCAGTGCTGGGCGTCTCTCCCTTCAGCATCGCCACGACACTCTTCGCATCCTCACGGCAACGTCTCCGGAAGTCGTCGCGGAGCAGGCCTCGGCGCTGGTGCACCACCTCAGAGAGAATCCGTCGGCACTCCGCGCGCGTCCCGTGGAGGAGGCGTTGGAGCACCGCAAGGGGCGGGGTACCGTCGCGCCGGCCGCCAGCCGGCACATCCTGGTTGGTGGGCAGCTCACATACCAGTGTTCTGCACTTCTCCCAGCAGCGTGAAACATCGTATGGCAGCAGGCCGTTGCCAAGACGCATGCGGGCGCCCACCAACTCCTCTAGGCGTCGGATGGCAGCGCGCAGTTTCAGCTCACGGCAGGACGCGGCTCCCAGCCCATCCGGTGCCCGTGATTCCCTCGCACACAGGCGGACCTTCCGTGGCTCGCGTACATCCCCACGGCCGATGTAGGCGCGGGAGGCACCAGCTGAAAGTCCCGCCAATTGCACGAGGTAGGTCTCGCACGCTTCGCAGAGCAGTTTCCAGGCATTGTCAAGGTCGCCCCGCCGCAGGGCTCCCTCGAACCCCGAGAGGGATGGAGTAGGAGGGGGCGCGGTGGTATCCCCAGGGGGGGCCCGAGGAACGCGGATTTGCTTGGGGACCCTGTATTTGAGGCACGTCTGGTCGAAGACCTGAACGTCGAGAGTCATCGTCACGCAGAGGTGGTTCGGCACTCCCACGTCCCGAACATCGCACGCCGTAAGGGCCTGCGCTGCGATCGGGTTCAGCAGCGCGTAGTCGATACGTGTCCCCTCGCATGTAGTGGAGGTGAAGGTTGAAGGGGGCGTGGTGCCGGTGGCCTGTGCGGCCAGTGCCGCAGCATCGGCCCAGTAGTTGTCCAGTGCATGTGCGAGGGTGGGCGACGCATCCCTGTCGGTGTTGAGGTCGCCCATCACCACTACCGGCACGTCGCCCAAGCATCTGCCGTAGTCTAGCAGCACCGCATGCAGGAGTCGCTCCCGTTCGGCGAAGGTTTTCCCAGACTTGCGCCGCTTCTGACCCGACGGGGCGTACACGCATAGGACGTGCAGGAAGGAGCTACCATCTCCGATTGCCACCTTTGCGTGTACAAAACGGCCATCGCTTGCAAAACGTTCCAGTGTCGTGGGGGTGGAGAGGCGCACGAGCGGGGCGGGCTTCCGCGCAAGGATGCCGACTCCGCCTTTGGTGCCTTTCACAAGGTTGCCTTTAACGCCGTCGCGGGGTGCACCCCAAGCCGTGGACCATATCCGCTCCTGGGAAAGGTGCGTCGATACCTCTTCCTGCATGTGCATGGTCAGGGCAGTTTCTTGTAGACAGACGATGTCGGCAGGGATCAGCGTGATCTTCTCGAGGTGAGGAAGCAGCGCCGTCACATTCACGGAAGCCAGGGTGATAGCGGGGCCTGGGTTCGTCTCGATGTCCCCGTGCGTGGGGAGGCGCAGATACGCAGCATCTGCGAGTCGCTTATCCCGGGTGGGAAGTCACTTGTGCAGGTTTGCACAGCTCGCGCATGCCACCTGATTGCATCCCTCGCAGCTTTTCAGCGTGTACTGCCTGCCCACGACCGCTTCGCACAGCTGGCAGCGGGTGTTCATTGTGGCCTTGTACCCGACGCCCCATTGGTGAATGTGGATGCTCACATTCCTCTTGCGGATCGGGGAGACGTAGTCCATCGCGTCGGACACCGCAGAGCTGATGCGCTCCCCCCAGCCCTTCGACGAAGGCTGCCCCAGCATCTCGTCGATGTCGTCCTCCTCTTCGGCCCCGTCGCCCCCGGAGACCACCCGACGCCGCTTGCCGTTGGCGTCCGCACGCGGGGCACCGTCCTCCCCGTCAGCTGAGAGCATGTCGGCGGAGCTCTCGTCGTCAACGTCGTCGCCCCCGCCGGCGGCAGGAGGAGGGGCCGCGGTCTCATCTGCGGCGGGTTCAGCCTGGGCCGCGGCTGGCGGTGCCTGTGGAGGCGGCGGGGGGTCCTGCGGAGGGGCCTGCGGGGAGACCTGCGGGGGGGCGATAGGTGTCGTCGGTGGGGATGACACGTAGCGCTCCGGCAGCTTCACCTTGGCCGGGGGGCCAGCCGCGGGCGCGGGCTTGAACCGCCGCACATCCTGCGGGGGGGCGTCCTCTTTCGCCCATTCCCTCACCCAGAGGGAGGGGCGGCCCGCCCTCGTTATACAACTAAAGGGGGGGGGTGTTGACGCCGTTACGACGAGCACGCGCTGTCCGCTTTTAGCGCGCGAGTTTATCACACTCGCGTTCCAGCCATTTCCCGCCCGCCGCAAGTCGAACAGGATGTCGTCGGCGTGCTCTTGCCCACGGGCCCCGGATACCACCCATTTCATGAGGGGGTCACGATCCGGTTCAGCTTTATCTCCGAGGTTGGCGCGCACCGCCTCAGCCTGCTGGGGTGTCGCCACGCGAACCGACAGTGTCCTCACGCCGTACACCAGACCGAGCGCAGCGGGTCCCAGCCCCTTCGCGGCGGCGCGTGCCTCCGACAGTGTTGTACCCTTGCAGAGGGGAATCGCCGCGTACGGCTCGCGGCCGCCGGCAAATTGCAGCTCCTTCCAGAAACAGCCTCCTGCCCCCGACGCCTGAAGGAGGCTGGTGACAGCCTCCCGTGGCACACGCACCATCGCGTCCACCCGGCCCTTGCGCCACTGTGGCCGCCACACCTGCTCCGGCCGCACCCGCACCTTGCCGGCGTCGCTCGCCGCCCGCCGCGCCAGCCCCTGCAGGACCGTCAGGCTGTCGGTGCCCGTCGTCAGCGCGGTCCACGTGTCCTTCGACGTGTGAGCCGCGGCCACGCAGAAGACGAGCACCCTCGTCCGCTCCTCCCCCCGTGGGACGGCGTCGACATGGGCAACGCCCGGCACGCCGTCGCTTCCCGCCGGCACCCCGCTGTTAAAGGGGATGTTCCCCGCCGTCGCCACCCACAGCGGGCGCACCATCCCACCCACCAGGGTGAGCATCTCCTCCGACGCGCCGGCGAAGCGTGTCCCGCAGATCACAGCATAGGCACGCTGCGAGTCCTCCGCTACCGCTGCCTGCGCGAGTTCAAGCAGCTCCTTCGCGCGCTTCGCCTGCTGCGCGAAGAGGAGCCCGCGCGGCGCGACCCCGATCTGCGTGGCGGCAATTGAAGCCGCCGGGGGGGCCGCGAGGGCCGGGGGAGGTGGCACGGGCGGCTTGCGCGCCATCGTCACCCACCCGGATCCTTGCTGGGGGGCCGTCGCTGCCGGCCCCTTCCGCTGTTGCTGCTGCCCTTGCTGTTGCTTCGGCTTCTGCGTCGGCTGCTGCTGCTGCTGCTGCGCCGTGGTGTGCGGATGCTTTGTCGATGATGCCTCGTTCGACTTCTTCTTCGGTTGTTGTTGCGCCTGCTGTGGCGCCTGCTGATGCTGATGCTGATGTTGATGCTGATGCTGCTGCTGCTGTGCGGGTGGCGCCGCCATCGGCGGGCTTGCAGAGGTAGTAGGTGTTTCACCACCCAACAGCGTCACGAGCAGCGCGCCCTGCTGCTCCATGAACGTCATAACGACGTCCAGTTCGTCCTCCGAGAGTTTGCGCCCGCTTGCGAGAAGCTGCTGCGTCGACGCCTGCAGCCGCTTGATCCTCGCGATCATGGCCATTGTAGGCCGGGGCGGGGGAGTTGGTACCAAGCACGGGGGGAATCAGGCACGGGATGACGGGGGGGAGGGTCCGGGGTATGATGTGTGTGTTGAACGGGGTGGCGGAGGGGGCGCGGCAAAGGGCCGGACCCCCTCCTCCTGAAGTGGGACTCCACCAGCCGCGGGGCGCGACCAATGAAGTACAGTTCTCTCTCTCTCTCTCTCTCTCTCGTATGAGTTTTTTATGACGCATCAACACCCACACGACTCTCGCGCGGAAAGTGTCATTCAGCTCTGCCAAACGTGCTCTACACACCACCCCCTTCATCAGGCAAGTGGGTTTGTAAGTGTGTGTGGAAGCGCCAACGCATCAAACGAAGTATCAACAGTAGAGAAACAGCGGCAGAGTTGAAGTGACACTTTTAGTGTGAATGGGGGTGTGTTCCTCGCGATCGACGAATACCCTGCTGGTTATTCTCTCCCCTTTCTGATTTTTGCAGGCGCAAAGTTTTGAATGTCCCCGTCACGAGAACACCCGCCCTGTCTCAGTTCGGCAGCTGGCAGTACATAATCAATGCCATATGAGAGAGAGAGAGAGAGAGAGAGAGAGAGAGGGAGAGGGAGACAGGCATGGCAGCAAACAAAAAGTCGTTCGAAGTTCACACTAAACACAACATGGGCCGAGCAACATCACTATATCTCGGGGCGCTGCCTGCATAGGAGTAGACTGGCGTACCGCCCCAAGAGGGGGTGTGACAAAAAATATATTTTTTTCCCTTTGTGTTTTCTAGGTCCGCAAGGTCCCAAAAATCACTTTTTGGGCACATTTTTCAGAGGTCGCCAGAGGTCGCCACCCGGGAAATGCCATTTTTGGGGTTAAAAAACGGTTTTTCACCTTGCCCTCGTGAACTAGGTGGGGAAGGCGACGGTCAGACGCAAAATAAATGGAGGACCCCAAAGGAGGGTCCGCATCAGGCGGAAATCAGCAGAACCTCGCTCCAGACCACATTGTGGGCCAGGACAGGGTCGGGAAGAGCATAAAACACCAGAAAACCGGTCCAGGAGGTCTCTCTGGGGCTCAAATCCCCTGAAAAGGGGTCTGAACAGGTGGCGACCGAAGGGCGACCAATGGTGCCCACGGAGTTCCTCATCCCAAACTTGGGACCCACCGAAAAATGGACCAGATGGTGGTTCCAAATTAGGGACCGACCAACAAAGCGACCAGATGGTGGTCCCAAATTTGGGACCGACCGAAAAATTGGCCAGATGGCGGTCCCAAATTTGGGACCGACCCGTAAAGCGACCAGATGGTGGTCCCAATTTTGGGACCGACCCATAAAGCGACCAGATGGCGGTCCCAAATTTGGGACCGACCAATAAAGCGACCAGATGGTGGTCCCAAATTTGGGACCGACCAACAAAGCGACCAGATGGTGGTCCCAAATTTGGGACCAACCAACAAAGCGACCAGATAGCGGTCCCAAATTTGGGACCGACCGAGAAAGCGACCAGATGGTGGTCCCAAATTTGGGACCGACCGAAAAATTGGACAGATGGCGGTCCCAAATTTGGGACCGACCCGTAAAGCGACCAGATGGTGGTCCCAATTTTGGGACCGACCCATAAAGCGACCAGATGGCGGTCCCAAATTTGGGACCGACCGAGAAAGCGACCAGATGGTGGTCCCAAATTTGGGACCGACCGAAAAATTGGCCAGATGGCGGTCCCAAATTTGGGACCGACCAACAAAGCGACCAGATGGTGGTCCCAAATTTGGGACCGACCGAAAAATTGACCAGATGGCGGTCCCAAAATTGGGACCGACCGATAAAGCGACCAGATGGTGGTCCCAAATTTGGGACCGACCGAAAAATTGGCCAGATGGCGGTCCCAAATTTGGGACCGACCAATAAAGCGACCAGATGGTGGTCCCAAAATTGGGACCGACCAACAAAGCGACCAGATGGCGGTCCCAAATTTGGGACCGACCGAAAAATTGACCAGATGGCGGTCCCAAATTTGGGACCGACCGAGAAAGCGACCAGATGGTGGTCCCAAATTTGGGACCGCCATCTGGTCGCTTTCTCGGTCGGTCCCAAATTTGGGACCGCCATCTGGTCGCTTTATGGGTCGGTCCCAAATTTGGGACCGCCATCTGGTCAATTTTTCGGTCGGTCCCAAATTTGGGACCACCATCTGGTCGCTTTCTCGGTCGGTCCCAAATTTGGGACCGCCATCTGGTCAATTTTTCGGTCGGTCCCAATTTTGGGACCGCCATCTGGTCGCTTTTTTGGTCGGTCCCAATTGTGGGACCACCATCTGGTCGCTTTCTTGGTCGGTCCCAAATTTGGGACCGCCCTCTGGTCAATTTTTTGGTCGGTCCCAAATTTGGGACCACCATCTGGTCGCTTTATCGGTCGGTCCCAAATTTGAGACCACCATCTGGTCGCTTTATGGGTCGGTCCCAAATTTGGGACCGCCATCTGGTCGCTTTATTGGTCGGTGAACATCCTTCAGGATTTTGAAGGCACGTCTCACACCGGTTGGTGCTGTGTCGCATTCCAGGGGATAGTCCTTCACTTGGGTACGATTCGGCGCGACTGAGTCATCAAGCTTCATCCACCTGCCTCTCATGGTGGCGTTGGATTTTCGCACGCTGCGCCGCATTTTCACCCGGCCGAACTCAAAAACCCAAAGTCTACTGAAGATAGTCTGGCCTCTCCACAACATGTGATGGGAAAATGTTGAGGTCGGGCCATGCCAGCCCTGGCACGAGATCACTGCTCGTACCTGGGACCACCCGTGTAAAAGTCCCCCCAGGGGGGACTTAAGCACAGGTGGACCTAAAGACGGGAGTGGGCTGGTCTGGAGGGTCATCAGGTGGCCGCTAGGCCACCTGGTGCCCTCCAGGTGCTGTCAGAGTCGAAAAGTGGGGTGCCAAAAGTCCATCCGGACCGGAATCACCCCCATACGACGGAAGCGGAAGAGGTCTTCTTGGTCTCCACCGTGCCACCCCCGTGTTTAAGCCCCCCCCTGGCCGAAAGTCGCCTCCAGGGGGGGGACTTAAACACGGGGGGTCCCAGGTACCCCCGAAAATTCACATTGTGTCTACAGTGTGGGGCCCGAAAATCGAGTTTTCGGTGTTGCTTTTCCACATTTGGGGTTCCCAACTTCAGGACTGTCGCGCAATTACCTCAAAAGTGGCCGAGAAACCCAGGAATTTCTTTTTTTGAAGCCAATATTTTTTGTCACAGTAGCTTAGCTGAAAAGTTGGGCGAGTCGTCCACCCTAAATAGGAGTGAAGTGGGGCCTCCCCTTAGGAATGCAGAAAAGTGAGTCGCATCACAAGACTGGCTGTGAAGTGACACAGTTTGACACACAGTGTTCAAGCAGTCCCCAAAAGGAAGAGAGGGGCGCGCGCGCGTGTGTGTAACAGACAGTGGGGATCGCTGCCCCACTATCAAAAGGTTCACGTGTGTGTCGTGTTGTGTTTTCGCAATCGCACGAATTCCCAGTGGGGCCCTTCTCCACCCCCCCCCCCCCCCCCTTTCTGATTTGCAGACGGCGCAGGTTTGCCACGCCGCCCACACGCCCACACCCCACCCCCCCGCCCCTCTCTTCCACCTACCGAGGCATCCCCTCCTCCCCACGCTACACCCGACTCTTCCCACACCCACCCCTCGCCCCCCCTTTCTTCCAGCCTGAATTTCCCATCCCGACTGTTCGAAATATATTTACTGTTTCGATGGATGTTTCTCTTTATTCTTTTCTTTTGGGGAAAAAATTGCAGCAAATATTGGCATTATTGTTTGCAACAAAATCAAAAAAAAGGGGGGGGGGGGCACCACCCGCCGCACACAGCCGCCTCATCTTCCCCGTCCCATATATCCCTCCCTCGCTACGCATGACGCCCATCTGCAATAAACGTGCTGAACTAATTTTAACGAAGCAATTCATCAGCACAACCAGCCAACGTATGGGCGGCGAGTGTGGCGGGGGGGGCGGCGGGCGGAGAAGAGAAGGGGGTCCGGAGGGCGGCAGGGTGGGTTGCCCCGTTCCTTGCCTCGAGTGTGAGACAGGTGGAGGCAGCATCAGAGTTTGCTCGGTGCGACCTGCACCTAGCTCAAAAAAAGTTAACTGTGACAAACTGAGTCGGGGGGGAAGGGGGGTGGGGGGAGGAGTGTGTATGGAGGAAGGTGCTCCACACCCACCCCACTCCTGCTGTGTTCTGTTTTTAGGTTTCTTTTGATACTTCGGCAGAGCCCCCCCACCCACCCTGGACCCTCACACCTCGGTGGGTTCAGAGGGAGTGGGGGCGGTCGTTCCATGCAATAATAGCTTTATTTTGAGGGTCTTCGCTCTGCTGTGCTGACGGGCGCATTTGTTTTGGCGCATTTTTTGGTAAAACACACCCCGTGTGGTAGAGAAAATACGGCAAGAGTCTCGGTGGGTCGGAAGAGCAGATGGTTCCCGCAACAGCTCCCGGGGAGCGGCGGGTATTTCGCATAGGATGCCGGATGTGTGAACACGTTTGTGCGGTTTGCCCTGTGTTGTGTGAACATATGTGTATGTGTGTGTGTATGCTCCACCCAACCCGACACATTTTCTGTACTTCAGACAGGTAAGGTCACTCGACACGCGGGGGGGGGGGGGGGGGGGTTTTTTTGTGTGTGTTTTTTCTGCCAGCCGACATCACTAGCGCCAGCGAAAAAAAAAATTGGTGGAAGCGATCAATGCAAAAATCATCTGAAAGGAAGACTCGAGAGACTGCTGCTGTATTTTTCTCATCCTTCTCTCTTTTTGTGTGAGGAAACACCCCCCCCCCCCGCCGAGAGGGAAGACGGTGCAGTTTGCAGCTCTGATGGAGCTGTGGCTGAACTGTGCTCGGGGAACATCGGGGGAAGAACAATCCCACCCTCTTATTGAATCTTTTCATCCCGCGCTCAAAAAAAAATAGCTCGCCAGTGTCAGCAGTTCGGAGCTCCTCTCCCCGTCCCCCCTTGCACACATGAACCCCAGAGGAGTCATCGTTTTGTTGTTTACAGCCAATGAAACACAAGTCTTTTGTTTCATTGTGCACCACGGCATTCACGGTGTATTTTTTTCCGGAAGTGTGTGCCGCTCAAACGAAAGGGCGGGTTCGTTTTTTGGTAAAACACACCCCGTGTGGTAGAGAAAATACGGCAAGAGTCTCGGTGGGTCGGAAGAGCAGATGGTTCCCGCAACAGCTCCCGGGGAGCGGCGGGTATTTCGCATAGGATGCCGGATGTGTGAACACGTTTGTGCGGTTTGCCCTGTGTTGTGTGAACATATGTGTATGTGTGTGTGTATGCTCCACCCAACCCGACACATTTTCTGTACTTCAGACAGGTAAGGTCACTCGACACGCGGGGGGGGGGTTTTTTGTGTGTGTTTTTTCTGCCAGCCGACATCACTAGCGCCAGCGAGAAAAAAAAAACGCGTGACGAGTGACGGGTTGAGGTGGAAGCGATCAATGCAAAAATCATCTGAAAGGAAGACTCGAGAGACTGCTGCTGTATTTTCCAGTATTTTGACAATTTGTAATTGCTGTCGGTGGAAGCGAGTGTGGCTTTGCCTTTTTGTGTCAAAAAAAAGGGCAACTGTTGCCAACAGAAATGTGTTGTGCGGGTCTTGTTTTCAGCCCCCGTTCTGAGTGGCCCCCCCCCTTCCTCGGTCAGGACCCTTCTATTCGCCACTCGCCACCCACCCCTAGTCTTCCTCTGTTTCTCTTTCTACTTTGCCACCCCCACCCCCACCCCACACACGCAGTGAGAGTGAAGGAGAGTCCGGGGATCCGCGCCTTACTTTACGCTCTATTGCGGCACCCCACTCCCACCCCCACCCACCCCCTCACCCACGCTCTTCTTTCGTTATGTTTTCAATCCCCTGAAAAGCACAGCAGCGGGAGCTGCCCAGCAGCGTAATCCCAAAACCTGACGCACTTTTTTTTTGGGCAAGGTGAATGTTTTACCTTCATGCCAGAAAAGGGTGTATGTGTGTGTGTTGAAACCAGTTTTATGGCGGTGTCTGGCGAGCGCAACCCTTTCTCGACAGAATCACCCCCCCCCCCCAGGGCTGTAAATAAGGTTTGGGGGTCAGGAGTCGGGAGTCGGGAGTCGGTTATTTACAGTCACCTAAGGTACCTGGGGTGGGGGGGTGGGGGGCGGGCGGTCTCAAACCCTACTCAATCCTGCGCGCATCCTGTAGTACTGTGGCTGCTTGGTGAGGCTAGCGCAGCAGATTCGACTTTGCTTCTCCGGGCTCTTAGCACAATGACACGTACTCCACGAACAACAATGCTCTAGGGCAAACAAACCGCGCACGGCCGGGGTTGAGCTGCTTGGCTCCGTGCTGGCGGCAAACAAGGGGCTGTAGGTAAGTCTACCATTCACAGGGGGCAGCCCACGAACAAAAGGGGAGAGGGGAAAGGGGTCGCAGCGGCACTCAGAGAGGCAGTGATAGACTCCTCGGGCGCCATAACGCTGACAAAAGGGGGTCAGGGGAAGGAATAACAGCAAACCCGCAAAAAGGGGGAGGCGGTCGAACCCAGGAGCCGACCTCTCCAACCATATTTACACAACATGATGGGTAACACACAATCTAACTTTCCTCGTCGTCATCGTCGTCGTCCTCCTCATCCTCCTCATCCTCCTCATCCTTCTCGAGCTCCTCCAGTTCCTCCAGCTCGTCCTCCTCCTCTTCCTCGTCCTCCTCAGGTTCCTCCGCGAAGATGTCGATCTCAGACTGACGAAGTCGCTTGGCGATGTCGTGGAGCGGCTCACTCTCATCTTCGGCCTTGCGCTTCCTCCCACCACCAGGTGCCCGCCGCTGTCTTTCAGCAAAGAATATGCGCATACCCCGGTGGATGAAATCCCGAGTGGCTTCCACATTATCGGGGTCGGGGCCGCAGCGCTTCACAAGCAGCTCGTCGCTCAGCTTCTCCACCCCTACTGTGCTGCGCTGGGCGGGTGTGCGGTTCCGGAGGATCCCGAAGTCCCCCTCGCATGCCGAGCTCGTCGGCGACGCCATGCAGAGTGCCCCGCGAATGGTACGGAGTGTGGGGAGGTAGTCGGGGCGGGAGCACAGCTCTTCCTGGCGTAGCTTCCAGAAGCTGGCAAAGGAGAGCTCTGCATCATCCCGAATCCGGCCCTCCTTGATGTACAGCCAGTGCTCCATAGCAGTCGATGTTGCCTCGGTGTTGTTCATGATGTAGTAGAGGCTTTCGAACTGCTCGTTTGCACTGCTGTCTGTGACACCGGTCGCGTATGCCACACCTGCCACGAGCGCTGCTGCATAGGAATGATCACAGAGGATGCTCTTTGGGTGCAGCCCTTTGACCAGCTCGCCATGGCATCCAGGCCGCCAGTTCTTCTTCATCTCCCCGAATGCGCGGAGTTGGAGTTGAGCCTCAAGCAGGTAGGGGATCACATTGGCACCCCGTTCTGCGCGGTACTGAGCGACAAGCTGGGGGCGCTTTGCAAGTTCAAAAAACTTGCTGAAATACTCAAGCGCCCGCTTGAACTTTGCGCCCTGCAGCCTTGTCGCGAGCGCCCGACGGGCCCTGGTGCGGGCTCCCTTCTGTGAAGCAGTCTTGTTTTTGGAAGATGCAGCACGGCTGTGAAGTTGGTCGTTTCGCAGATGAGTCACCCAGTGTTCGCGCATTTTTCCCGCCTTCCGCAACGAAGTACACCACTTTGCTTGCCAGCGGATCCGCCACGACCCGCATGGCTTGTACGCGCGCCCCCCTTTCTTCATGACAGCCCTTTTCAAGGTACGCCGCATCAGCCCCGATTGGCGAAAGATGGTCTGCACAGCACGCACCGTATCACTGACGTACTTGAAATCAGGGTCAGTTTTCAACGGCTTTTCCACACAGTTCTGGATGCGATGGCCGACATCCTTGATGTAGAGGGATGGTGCACCGACTGCCTCCTCGATGCGACCATGCAGCCCCGTCTTCTGCCCCGAGATCGCACTTCCATCGTCTGCGATGATGCCGCACAGATGCTGGATTTGAAGACCGTATTCATGAAGAAGAGATACTAACATGTCGAAGAGGGTTTTTCCACTCGCAGAGAGGTCCGCGTCATCACCGTCGGCCTGGTCCGCGTTCGCTGCTGCAGCTTCGATACTCACAAGCCCAAGACAGCGCTCTAGAACACGGCAGTCGTCCGACACCCATCGCAGGCGGAACGTGTATGATTCTTCACCACCAACCTCGCTGCCATCGAGGAGCAAAAACAGCGGCATGCCCTCCTGAACTGTTCGTGACACAGACGCGATGGACTCCGCAACGACCATGTTCTTCCACACCTCTAACATCGCCGTGATGTGGGGGCGGTTGAGGTATTGGTTATTGGGAGGGAGTGGAACACCTTGAAGCCGCTCTGCTGCAAGCCCCGCAATGATCGACGCATGCGGCCGCCCCCCCCGGATGTCCACGTACAACCGGGAGTGCCAGGCGAAGAGGCCGTGACGGAGCTCGTCGTTCGTCACTTCCTCCTCTTGCAGCTCGGGCACCACAATCGGCGCTCTGTCACGGCCAGGCGGAGATGAAGCTGCAACGGTTTGCAGCACAGACACAAGCGCAAGCGCTGCTGTGACACACATGCGCGCGGCAGGCCGGCGGTTCAGCAAAGCCTCACACGTCAGGTGGAAGTCACTCGTCTGGTGAGCCACCCGCGACTTTCTCTCATCACCAGGAGTGCGGTATGGGACTCTCCCGTCGATGTAGAGCGTCTTGTTCTTCTGCTTCGGCTTCGCGATCAGCTTGCTGTCGACAGCAGTAACGCACACTCGGCAGTAGGCGTGGCCTTTCTTCTCGTAGAACGTCGGAGAGGGTGCCACCAGGACCGGGGCCTTCGGCCGAGCCCACGACAGAACAACCGGGGGGGGGGTGGGCGCTGCGGCATTCCTCAGCCGGATGGCAAAGAAATGGCCCACGGGCCCCGTGGAGGGGATGAACACCACCGTCACTAAAGGCAGCCTGTGCTCATTGAGCAACAGCTGTGCACTTTGCGGCCCTGTTTCACGCATAAATGTGAGGACCCTGACAGGTGTGACGTGCCTCAGGGACCCCGCCCACCGCTCCACCTCGGTGTTCTTGAGGGGCACTGCCTCCTCGCCGTTGCGCAGCACGGTCGTGCGTGCGGCCACCTCTGCCGTGGAGAGTCCCATGGAACCTCCAGCAGTCGCCCACCATTCGGTCAGGGCGGACCGACTCGGCGCTTGCGGGGTCTTCCCGCGTGCGAGGTGGTCCGCGAAGAAGCACGCGACGTACCCGCACGACAGCGCCATGTTGGATGTCCCAGCCAACCCCCCATTCGCCCGCAGCGCCCCACACGCTGCGAGCACCTCACTCACGGCAGCAGTATTTGGCTGTGAGTCAAACACTACTGCCTCTACCTGAGGCATGTTGTGTGTCGCAACAGTTGCGTGTGACGTATCTGTGTGGAGTGTGTGTGGGTGTGCACGTGTGCGCTGTGGTATGCTCAACCACCTGAAGGGGGCGGGAACACAACTCTTCTTGGAAGCTGCCAGAATCTGGCAAAAGGGGCGGGAAAGGGGCGCCGTATTCACAGCAGTGGTTTGGCAATGAACTCACCCCAGTTCAGAGACCGGTAATGAAGAAGATGACTGGGAGGCACACACCATGCCCCACCCAGCGGGACCCCCCCACACCCCCACCCACCCATCGGGACCCCCCTCCTCGGGTGTTCCAAAAACCCTTTCTTTTGAATATTTGGAGTCTGTGCGGATCGCAGTGGGGTCATTTTGGCCATGGGGTGCCTAATACTGCACATTCCCTAAGGGAAGCAAGGCAACCCTCCCAACCCCAAAAAATCCGGCCCGAGTCGGGAGTCGGGAGTCGGCCTTATTTACACCCCTGCCCCCCCCCTATGTGTATGTGTGTGTACGCAATTCTCCTTTTTACGCTCAAATATGGCAGCCCCTCCGCCCTGCTTCACCCCTCCTCTCCACCCTCTCTGTTTGCCTTGCCTTTCTCGATGTTACTGCCCCCCCTCCCCCCCCTCCCCAATCTTCTCGCTGTGTGCTGTATGCAGTGATTGACAGGCCACGCTAGCAGGCTTCAGAGGCTTTGCTTGGTGCTCCCCCGTGGCCTCCGGCAGCTGCGGCACCAGCGAACACACGCCCCTCCCAGATTGTGAACACAGCGGCAACAAAGGGGACGGCGGGGGTGAGGGGGGGATTGGGTGCAGCCCTTTTGGGCAACTTCAAACGACAACACCTCCCCAACACAGTGTGGCTGCGAGGGCAGTTGTCTGCTTTTCTGATTTTTTTCCTTGAAATTCCAGGCGGATCATTTTGCTGGCATACATACAGCAGCCCCGTCTATTCCCCCAAGCCAACGCTGCCGCAGGAGAACTACCGCCCGCTCGGCACATCCCCCCTCGATCTGTGAGGCCGAGTGACGTGTGGGTGGGTGTAGGCGAAAGTCATCCGCTGTGTGTGCGTGCGGCATATTCTAACAAAACGTGTTATCACATGGACCGGATGGAAATATCCCCACGCCCTCTCAATCACCCCTTCCCCTGTGCGCAGATGTGGCGTCTTGCGGTCGACAGTCGTTGCTGGTGCTTCTGGCCTGCCTATATAACAAAACGTGCTTTGTCCCGACCCGCTGTGCATGGGGGAGAATGGGGGGTGATTTTCTTGTGAGTTTTTTTTAAGCACATGCAGGGTTTAATCTAGGATTCCGGATTTTGGGACTCGGGGGGGGTCTCGCACTTTTGTGGGCCCAAAATTTTTTTCACCCCAGGTGCAAATTTCTCGGGCGCGCTTCGCGCGCCCGAGACTACGCGGAGATGGCCACTCGCATACGCTCAAGGACTTGCGAGACAGGCACACGCTACAGGGGGGGTCTGGGGGGCGGAGCCCCCCAGCCGCCGGAGGCCACGGTAGTGAGCATCTGTTCCTTGCACGTGTCAACGACTTGCTGCACGAACTTGACAGACAGCTCTTAGACTCAAGGCGGCTCTGCACCGGGCTGAACATGCTCCCCAGCCAGGAGACCCCATTCCTACTGGTCCCCAGGGAAATCCCCCCCCGCCAAAAGTGCCCCCGCTAAAAGTGACCCCCCGGGGGGGGTCCCCCAGGGGGGGCCCAAACTGCGGGGGGGGTCTTTGACCCCCCCCGACCCCCCTTAGATTAGGCCCTGAGCACATGCATGATGCGTAAAAGTGTAGGAGTGCTTCCGACGACCTGCTTCTTTTCAGTGTGTCTTGCTATTTCGTGTTCACATGTGCTCCACACCCACAGCAAAGCAGCAGGCTAGGGTGGTGGAAGCGTCAACGCAGCACGGTCGCTACGCTTTTTTGCGTAAACCAGGCTCCTGGTCTCTAGCAAAGAAGACTGTTGGCAGCGCATGTGTTCACCCACGAACCAGCGCACAAACAAATTCGGCGTAGCCAACTCCACCTGGCGAGATCAGGCAACTGGGTCCTGCTGGACAGTTTTGTTGAACAGAGGCTACGTTGCTTGATCGGGGAAACGGCACCTGCGGTGGTTTTGATGCCATCTCCAGTGGCGGCGTATCTTGTGCTATTTTCTGAATACAACACATGATGATGTGAATCGTATCAACCGTTGCGAGAGCATAACGGAGGGGGCAATAAAAGAATCGCACGGCTGGAGCTTTTAGGATTGGCACCTTCGCACCTCGCGTTGGGACACAAGTGTGCGCTTAACGCGATCAGTATTCCAGGTCTGTTGTGATACAGCTGCTCAACAAAGGGAGGGCGCTTCTACCAAAAAGCGAACAGCGTGCGATTTTGAAGGATTCCTGGCGGGACCACCCTCGGCCCCACCTCCGTGGCCCACCCATCCATCCCACCGCCCCCACACCATTATTTTTGTCCGTATCTTTTTCAGGTCTTCTCCTGCCCCCGACCACCACCACCACCCCATCGCTTCTTTCATCCAGACCGCACCCCCCTCCCGTCCGCTCAGACACTTTGTTCCGCTACCGATGGCCAAACCCCATTGGGGTCGCCACCCGCCGAGGACACTCCAGCCAGATCCCGAGTCTCAGAGCTGCTTTTGGGAGCAGAGAGAGAGAGCGTCGGCGAGACCTTGGTTGTGAGGAGTCCTTGTGGGTGGGGTCATGCATGCCTTTGGGAAGGAGTGGGGTGGGCGGGGGGGGGGGGGGTTGGTGGGAACTCCGCGTGTCGCCTCAGGTGCCTGTGTGCCAGGTCAGGCCTGTTGCGGCACAATCCAGTGCCCTTCTCGCCCTTCACCCCGGTTCTTCCCGTCCTGTGCAGTCGGTGCGGCCCTGAGTAGGATTGCTGATTGAAATTTTGATTTCTTTTTGAAATTTGCCGTGGTTTTCATGTTGAACCACACAAAAAAAAACTCGCCCTGCAGAGAGAACTGGGGTTTCTTCCCCGACCCTTTTTACATCATCAAGAACTCTTCTCTCTATTAAAAAAAATGGTGTGAAGGCACATCCCAGAAGTCGAGTTTCGCGGAGGTGCAAAGGAAAAATACCTCCGGGACACCTTTAGCCCCTCCCTCTGGACTCGACCCGTGTCAAATCATCTCAGGTGTTGAAGAAACCAAATCATCACCCTTTCCACCCCCTTCCCTGTGAACTCCTGAGTGAAGGGTGTTCGCTCGCGCACGTCTTTCTTCATCACATGGTAGGAATTAGTCGGAAGAGGGTATCGCAAGCTGAAGCACCCCTTCCCCCCACCCTCCTTCTCCTCCTTCTCGCGATCCATGCACTGGAGAGTTCCAGATATGCCTCACAACGGCCCAATGGTCACTCGGCAGGGATGCCATTCTCTCGGGGCACCCTCAGTGATTTTTTTTAAAATAACGTGAAACCAGAAACCAAGAGGCAGTGCCAGACCTCGCCTGGGCGTGGGGGGGCCTGGAAAGGGTTTGTGCGCTCAGCGTGTTCCAGGCTCCTGAGGAGGATTCGCACTGTGAATGGTCTCTCGAGGAGGCGGTCGGCGTTTCTCCCGTCATAAAACGTTACCCTGCAAGGCAAAGCCAGCCAAAAGCAACCGTGCCATCAGCTGCTGGCCCCATCCCAGGCTATGTCACGCAACGTCAATCCCAACGAAGGGGGGCGGGGGGTGGCGAAAACGTCGGGTTCATTCGGGTTGCAATGAACCAGGCCTCGCGTTGTACGCCCTTGTTGTGTCGCTGCTTTTTTTGCCTGGGCAGTTGCCCCAGCGCTACCCCCAGCAAGAAGTCAACTACAAGAATATCATATCGGGGGCCAACCTTATAGAGAGTACTCAAGCCAAAAATACAAACAAAGCCTAATCACACGACGTTGAAAATAATTACAGCAGCGCATGTCGAGACACGTCACCGTTGTTCTATCGCTCTCACCCGCTCCCCTCTCCCTCGTATGCTTTCAGTGTGAATGTCGAGAATACCCTGCACCCTCTCGCCCCCCCGTTAACTCCCATTCGCCCTTTATTTTGTGCTGGTCTTCTTGCTGCACGAACAAGACCCCAGCCCCCCCGTACCACCCCGTGTGATTCAATCCAATCTCCCCCACCCCACCGTCACCCCCCATTGCCCCGTATCAACAGCTCGTATTCCAGTTTTCCAAAAAGGAAATCTCGAAGCAATTAAACACACACACACACCCCAGACAAAAAGGGCCTTGTTTAGTGCAACAATGCCCCCTGTATCCCTTACAGCACCACAGCATCACCAGACTGACAGACGCACGCACCTTTTCAGTGTTGTGGAGGACGGGCTTCTGCAAGTTGAATTGAAACGCAGCAAGGGAAATGGGGTGGAAATGGCCAGTTCTAGGGGTGGGGGGAGGGGGGATCGGGTGGGGACTTTATATGAGCAGCGGTGTGCCCGTTGCTGGGCTGTGAATCGCGTGGTGGGTGGCTGTTCGTCCTGATCGAGCTGATTTGTTGAAATCACGTGATTCGTCAGGGCAGGTCAGGGGGGGTGGGAGGCAGACACAATAGGGCGGGGTGGGGTGGGGGGGTTTTTTTGGGTGGGCAGAAGCGAAGCTTGGTTGGTCCTCCCGAGTCGGCAGCGCCAGGAGAATCATCTTGCTTGGCTTACAGGCCCGCTCCTTTTTAGTGGGCTCTTAATTGGATAATTTGTATTACAGGCCCGCTCCTTTTTAGTGGGCTCTTAATTGGATAATTTGTATTAACCCGGGTTCCTATTTAGTGAATATTTAATAATTTTTCGCACCGCAAATTTTGTCGAATAATTAATTATTTTTTGCGGCGGTCCCTCCGACGGTACGGTGTATTGGTCGTGCGAGAAGTGCATAAGACACACGGAGTTCCTAGGGTGACAGGTGTGGTGAGTAACAGCAACGCAACAGCAAACACATCAGCAACACACAAATTGAGGCAAGGAGGTGGGGGTGCTTCTCTCCGCTCTGATCAGTACATTCATCTTCCCCACCCACCCTTCTCTTCACTCTCGAACCGCACTGTGGTCTGCGGGTGCCTGCGGGCTCAATCATATCCTTTTTCCCCCCGCCCCCAGCCCCAGGTTGCAGATTCACACTTCGTCGAACTTCCTCTTTCGGACGATCCCCAACAGGGTCGGCTGGTTCTTCGGGGGGGGCTTTTCCTTAGTCGGGGGACGGCCCGGCCCGCGTTTCTTCGGAGTAGGCTTTGCGGCTGCTTTTTGGCCAATCTTTAGGGCTGGCTTTGAAGCGGGCTTTGCGGCCACAGCAATAGCCACAGCCGCCTGTTCTGCAGCAGCGGTCGCTTCCGAGGGGCCAGCAGGGGCCTGCGAGGCGGCCGCGGCAAGTTCTGCCTGTTCATCGAGGTCATCCCATCCCTTCTCCTCGTCGAGCAGTGCCTTGTACCGGTCGAACAGTACCGGCACCACCATGCCTCCCGTCTTCACGGGCTGTGGCAGATTCATGCAGCGGTGTACGCCGCACATGGCCCACGATTCGACGACGGCACTGGGCTGCAGCAGGTCAAGTGCTTTGCTCATGCACCTGTAGGAAAGTGTGTAGGCACAGACTATGGAAAGAAACACCATACCTGTACTTCACACTCTTTTTATACGCCACCTTCGACCAGGTGGGGGCGCCTCCTGTCGGTCCTGGGGGAGGGGCATTGCCCGCCAACACAGCCGCCGCCACCTCGTCGCTGTACTGTGCCACCGTCTCTGATATCCATCTGTTGTACGCAACATTAGACAGCTGCTTGATACCAGAGATGATGAACTGGTCAGCGGGCTGGTAGACATGGGTGAGGGAGGGAGGGATCTGATGCAAGCGGAGCCAGGCTGGCAGGTCGAGGGCCTCGACACTGTGCTGTGGAGCAGCGTCTATCAGTAGGTGCACGATGCTCCCGAGGTGCGGCCCGAAACCTGCAGGCGGTTCGTTGTTGTTGTTGTTGTCGCTGCCAGCCTCTCCACTGTCAGCGGCTGGCACGGCGCGTTCAGCCGCTTCGATGGCGGCGCCGAGGTGCGGAACCCCCTGCTCCTGCAGCGCCAGCAGCGAGTTCAGCTTCGCCAGGGCTTCGGCTCGTGCTGTCGGAGGAGGCCCTGGGGGTGGTGGGTCGTCGGCACGGCTGGCAGCCTCGTTCATCACCGCCTCCCGTACCCCACTTGCGTGCCGCACGAACACCTCCATCCACGTTCGAAACGTGTCGGCGTTCTGGAAGTGGGATTTCTCCCGGTGCTGCTGCAAGATTTTGGGGTTGACGTCCCCCGCTTCCACCCTGGCGTGGCTCGCCGACGTGGCCCCTTTCCAGATGAGCTGCAGCAAGGGGCACTCACCTGCCAGGGAGCTGAGGATGCTCGCTGTGAAGCCTAGCCGAGCATCCTTCACCACCACCGCGTCCTTCGCTTCCCTCTCGACACGTTCCCATGTCCACCTGTGTTCTGCCTCCAATCGTACGAAAAACTCGTCGACATTGAAAACAAGCCGGGGGTCCACCCCGCGCAGCTCCTCCAGCTCCTGGAACCAGCGCTCCCCCTCCTCAACAACCTGCTTGGCCGTCACCGTCCGCGATGTGGTGGCCGCGCGGACTCGGAACCCGTGCTTGTGCATCTGCGTTTTTGCCCACGAGGCCGAAAACTGCTCCACCCCCGGCACATTGCTGAGACTGCCACGCGACTTCAGCGTTACGCCACGGGCCAGCGCCGAGAAGCGGGCAGCTGTGATCGGCCACCCGAGCGCGCGGGTCCGCTGCGTGAGATTCAGCACCTTCTCCATCTCACCGTCTGTGAGGAGGGGCTTCGGTCCCCGCTGCCTGGGCACGTAGTAGTCGCCCGTATCCACCTTGTGCTTTACATATTTCGAAACCAGCGCGGCGGACACCTTCTTCTCGCTGTTCTTCTCATTCCACTCCTTCACCGCGTCCACTTGACACTCCCTCTGTTGGGCGAGGTCAGTCAGGTGTACGATGTCCGCCACAGAAAGGGTGGTGCGCTGCGACTGCTTCTCAAGTACTTCCTCCACAAGAGCCACGTTGTCCGCCTCCTTCTGGGCAGCCTCGGAAGCCGCAGCCGCTGCCCTCCCCGCCTCCTCAAGGGCCACGTCGATGGGGGTAACTGTTCCGCTCATTGTGATGGAGGGTCCGGGATATGTTCTCGCTTCCTGGTGTGTGATTCGTGTCGTGTATTGGAGTGATTCGGAGGGAGGGGGTGGGATGAACGGTAGTCAACTAGATTGTGTGGGGCGCGATTAAACGTGGTTTTTATTTAGTGAATAATTAATTTTTTTTCGGAGACTTCACTAAATAGAAACCCGGATTAATATGGTCGGGCCTGTACTCGTCCCCCCCCCCCCCCCCAGCACCCTCTGGGTCAGATCACTGCATTCATATCTCCTATTGTAGGCCCAGGAAGCAGGGGCCACACAGACATCATACAAACAATCGCAGACGTTGTTGCTGCAGAATCAAGTTGTCATTTCCGTCCTCCCCCCCTCCCCCCTCACAACCCTGGCCAACGCAAGGCTTTTCCCACATTCCCCGCAACACACACATGCACACGGTGGGCTAGGATCCGTGCAGGGTCAACCCAATCTAAAAGTGTTCAACGCACACACGTGAATCTTGTCGTAGTCGTGTCGAGCCACACCCAACACGGCTTACTCTTGGTGTAATCCCCACTGTTTCACACATACGCCTCTCATCTCCCCTCCCTCCCTGCGACACTCTGATGCTCCGATGCTTCTGCTGATACTGGGGAACCCTTCACCACACAACATCACTGCAGGTAGGGGCAGGGTGAATTTTTCTGCATCTCTTGTGTTTTCTTTGCAACAGAGGTGTACGGCACATGCCTCCGCAGATGCCCCCTCCCCTGATGCTGCTGCTGCTGATCGCATCCGCTTCATGCCTGGCCCACGCCAAACCCTCAGAGGTCACCGTGACGACGGTGCACGTCATCCAGTCCTGCCATTTGGATGTGGGGTTCAGTAACACCTCTGCGAGCATCATCAATGAATACTTCGAGAAGCACATCCCCAACGCGATCGCCACCGCCGCCAGCATGCGCGCCAAGAGCGGCGGCAGCGCCGGGCTCCGCTTCATGGCCCAGGCATACTACATCTCCCTCTACCTTGACTGCCCTGCGGGGATGGGCCTCGTCTGCCCGACCGCTGCTTCCCAAGAGACCCTGCGCACCGCCCTGAAGAATGGCGACATCTACTACCACGCATTCCCTCACAACGCGGAGCTGGAGATGGGCAACCCCGAGGTGGTGACGGAGGGCATCCGGCAGTGCCATGCCCTCGACGACTCGCTGGGGCTCCCCCGGAAGGCGACCCTCAGCCAGCGCGACGTGCCGGGGCTGACCCGCGCGGCAATCCCGCTGCTTGCGGCGCAGGGTGTCACCGCGGTTAGCGTGGGTGTCAATGGCGCATCGGCTTATCCGCGGGTTCCGAAGCTGTTCCGCTGGCAGGACACCCTGTCAGGCACGGAGGTGTACGGCATGTGGCATCCGAAGGGGTATGGCAGCTTCTCGCGTGACGAGGCGGTCACTGCGGAGGGGCTGTCCCACGCCCTGGTGTACGACTGGAAGGGTGACAACCAGGGCCCCAAAAGCGAGGAGTCGCTGCTGGCAGACCTGGAGGCGATCCAGAAGGAGTTCCCGGGGGCCGAGGTGGTGCCGTCGACGTTTGACAACTTCACGCAGCACCTGGGGGCGGTGCGGGATGCGCTCCCCGTGGTGTCGCAGGAGATTGGGGACTCCTGGATCTACGGCTGCCCGTCGGACCCTCTGAAGGGTGCAAAGATGGCTGCGATGCACAGGCAGTGGGGTGCCTATGTCGAGGGGGGCGGCGAGCGGACCCCGGGGTTCCTCAACGCGACGCGGCTGATGCTGAAGAACATCGAGCACACGTGGGGGCGTGATGTGAAGACGAACCTGAAGGATAACTACAACTGGGGCAACGCCGGGTTCCACGCGGCCCGCGTCTCCGGGGAGAACGCCTCACAGTATCAGCTGCTGGAGGCTGCGTGGCGGGAGCAGCGCGAATGGGGCTTCGATCACCCGATGCAGGCGCTGAAGGAGCATGGCCCCGAGGCTCTGCACGCCGCGATCGAGAAGGAGTTTGCGGAGCTGGATGCATCTGTGCCGGACCTTTCAGGCTTCGAGCGTGTTGCGGACCCTTCACAGGTGTTCCAGCTGTCCAACGGGATCTCCATCGGGTTCAGCAATGCCACGGGGGCCGTCACCACCCTGCGGTTCAAGGGATCCCAGGATTATGCCGGGGAGGGGAACCCGCTGCTGCTGCTGAACTACACGTCGTATTCCCAGGAGGACTACCAGGAGTTCTTCACCGACTACTGCTCGTCGCCTGACCCGCCTTCGTTCTTCCCCTTCGACTTCGGGAAGCCCAACGAGACAGTTTCGGAGCACCGCTCCTGGATTGGTTCCCTGCAAGCGATGTACCACAAAAGCGATGTTTTTGTCCTGCGTATGTCGGTCGGCTCCGACAGGAGCGCCGTGTCTGACTACGGTGCGCCGGAGACTGTCTACCTCACCGTGGATGCCTCAAAGGGAGAGGGGCTCCTGAAGACCAGGTTTGACATGTTCAACAAGACGGCGACGCGTCTCCCGGAGTCGATGTTTGTGTCGTTCAACCCCGCGTCGCGTGCGACGGAGTCGTTCCGCATGCAGAAGCTGTCGCAGTGGATCCCTGTTGCCAACGACACGATTGTGTGGGGGGGGTCGACCCACCTGCACGGGGTGGACGCCGTCAGCTTTGGGGGCGGCAGCCTGGTCATCACCCCCTACGACGCACACGTGTTCAACCTGGGCGTGCCCTCGGGGTTCCCGACGCCCGAATTCAAAGCAGCTCAGATCGCGTCGCACGGCGCGGCGAGCGTGCTGTGGAACAACCTGTGGGGCACCAACTATGTCATGGTATGCAGGCCGCTTGTTTTGCCTGGGGGCAGGGAGGGTGGGTGGGGGTCTCGCCCCATGCGGCAAGGATGTGGCACAGTTTGACCCTGCTTTTGCAGCGGTGGGGTGACAAGCCCTCGGAGAAGGCAGGAATATGTGGGGGTGAGCAGGGGTCTTCACTCAGAGGTGCAGATCAATATGTGGGCAGAAGAGCTTAATCCCTGTTGGTGGTGTGTTCGTGGTGCACTGCTCGCAGTGTGGAAGGTCGCGTGTTGAATATTTGCTGTTGCCACCTCACCACCCTGCCTCACACAGTGGTACCCCTTCAACAAGGACGGCGCGCCTGTGTCCGGGGAAGAGAACCTCATGTTCCGCTATGACCTGCAGCTGCTGTGATCGGTTGTGTTTTCATCGCGTCTTCCCCCCCCCCCCCCCCCCACCACCCCCCCCCCCCAAGCTTTGGGGGACGTGTGTGTGTGGTGATTCGGGGAACAAATGACAATTCTCCCACAGCAAGGGCTGCGGTGGGTTTTGGCCTTTTACGAGTTCCGAGCGACGAGGCGAAGCGAAGCGAAGCCGCGAAGTAACGAAGGAAATCGTACGACTGAAGCGTTGCTGTTACAGGGTGTCTACGCAGTGTCTCCATGAAAGCGAAATGTGTACGATTTCGGGCGATAAATTTGCAGAAGAAGCAACGAGAGAAAAAATGCAGTTTTGACACAACAGTCTTACAGAGATGCTCCTTTTTTTGCAGCAGTGGGGTGACAAGCCCTCGGAGAAGGCAGGATCACCCGTGCTCCGTCTTGATGCCCGATACAACGGCACAGGACAACTACACACCTCGGTAGTTTTATTACTCCACCCTGGTTGCGTGCTAACTCACCGATCGCCCTGCCCCTTCCCGTGTGCCGTGCTGCCGTGTTTTATGTTGATTTTCATTATTCTGCCACAACACACAATGCAGTTTGGGCGGGCTTGTCACACACAAGCCTGCATGCCTGCGTGTGTGTGGAACAACGATCAATAGGGTGAGAGTAGTTGTTCCCGCACCCCCCCCCCTCCCCCAACCCACCCCTACCCTCTAATTAAGACTCAAGCTCAGCCCATCACTTAGATCTCGGGACAACCTGCCCTGCAGAACATCCGCCTCTCACAGTACGATGGGCTGGAGGCACAGAAGTGCCACCTGTCTCACTCCCCGGGCCCCCCCCCTCTCAAGCACCCACCCCCAACTCGTTCAACATTGGTGCGACACCTCCCATCACTCCTCTCTCCCCCCCCTCTGCCCTCAAAAAACACTGGATTTCAGACACAACCTGCATAACGAGTGAAGGGTGATCATTCTTGTGCTCCCTTCAAATTCGATTTCACTACCCCCTCTGCCCTTCTCCTCCTCTTGATCAATTAAGACAACCAGATTATCTAAGTTCTTACCCTAACACCCCCTCCCCCAACGACAGCCGTGGTGCTGCGCTTCACGGAGGCCGGGGAGGAGTGAAGAGAAGAGAGAGGAGAGGCGATGCTTCTCTCTGTGGGGTGGGTGGCCTTCAGCTCAGAAATGCAGAGAAGAAGAAAACACAGGTGAGAATCAGGGCGTTCGCTCGGGGAGAAATAGGGGCCTATTTCGTTAAAAAAATGATTCTGGGAAAACCCTTCTCCCACCTCTCTCCCCGGCATTTCTCCCAAGGGGGAGAAATTAAATAAAAAAAGTTTCTCGGAAGTTTTTGCCTCGGGTGGGAAGGGGTTCTGAAGGAGAAGGGCAGCACCCTCTCGTACACCTTGATGCCACCACGCCTCGCACGGAGTGGAAATGACCAAAAGAAGCGAGACCTGAACCTGCTGGGGACCGTCGGAGCCGGCATCAGCATGGTCAAGGCCAGAGGAGGCCAAAGCCAAGAGCATACTGGCCTGCCACAGGCGCTAGGCCGATGTACCTCTTGAGCATGCTGCCTCAAGGTGCACGTTGTCTGCATGTGGTGTTCCACTATGAAGCGGACTCGGGGACGAGGCTGCCAAATGTTCACTACCGTGGCCTCCGGCGGCTGGGGGGCTCCGCCCCCCAGACCCCCTGTGACCTGTGAAGTCTGCCCAACAGGAACTAACGAGCGCATGTGACCGTGCCCTTCCTTCTCGAGAACGGGTACCGTCGACGGTCCTGTTTTGGGTTCAAGTCAGGCTCATACGCATGTTCACATCAGTTTTGTCAAAGGCCAACTCCCGAAGTACTCACTGATTGCCGCAAAACCTCCGTTTTGCAACCGCGAACAGCGAGATGGGCCCATTGCGCTAAACATATACAGTGCCCTGGTCTGGACCCCGAGGCAATTTGTTCGAGGGGCAGATGTTGCATGATTTCGCGCGCGCGAAGCGCGCGCGAAAAAAAATTGAGGAGGCAATTTTACCCCTTTCTCCCACAGTCTGCGAGGAAGGTGGGAGATAGCGAACACCCTGGGTGAGAAGCAAAAAAAAAAGTGAACCGCCTCACACAGAACACTGGCTGCAAAGTGACACATTTTGACACACAGTAGCCCAGAGCGAAGAGCCCCCCCCCCCCCCCCCCCCACCCCCCCAGACTTGCGAGAAGGTGCTGGGAGACTTGCTTTTCTCTTCTAAACTTTACTTCACACCCCACACGGCGTGACAGCAGTGGGGCTGCGCCTTCTGCTACCCCCCCCCCCCCCGTGATTTTCCCCGTCTTGTGTGTCACTCCTCAGCCCTGACGTTTTCAGGGCGTGTGTCTCTCCGAGGCTGTCCCGTGCCCCGCGTGTGTGTGTGACCTTCACCTCTTCCTGTGGTACTCCTCAGCGCTGTGTGTGGGGACATAGTGTGCAAGCCTCCTTCCCCTCCCCCCCCTCCCCTCTCTCCCCCTCCTTCATCTCCGTCATTTAGCATGCGCTGACCGCAACTGCCCCGAAGCCGTAGTGTGCAGGATGAAGTGACTCCACCCCTCCTTTGTTGCGGGGTATGGTGGTGCGAGGGTGGAACGCTACGTTGGCAGGTTGAAGTTGCCGCTGTCCAGACGACATACCTGCACATGACACAAGGGGTATCGGTATCTTCAGCATCTCTCCACTGTCACACACACCCTACCTTGGATGGGGGCAGACTACGGCTTGGATAGCGTATCTCTTATCGCATCAGTTTCTCGTGCAGCGGTCTTTCGTAGACTTTTCTGTACACACTCCGCCCCGCCCTACCCTCCCCCACACACACACACACGCAAGCCCTCAAGACTCTTGAAGCGGCCTGACTATTTAGTGTCTTCGTCGCAGCAAGGGGGCGATATATACCGCCTTTTTTATTGATTTCACGTGTCAGTGTTTGACTTTTTCGCAACTTCATTTCTTCCTTTTCTCCCTCTCCAACCCCACCCGTGACACCACCAGGGTTTAGCTAGCCCTGGTCCGATTATCCCCGGTTCTTCGCTGAAGAGACGCGGCCGGGGGGAGGGGTACGAAGAGTACGCGTCGAAACCGGTGTCACGTCGTGTTGGGGAATCCTTCGGGAGTGCGATACTGAAGGGGAGGTGCTACTGCCCGTGCAGGGCGACACCGCCTTAAAACTTTGTAACCACACACAAACCCTCTATTCCCCCAGGCCTGATGAGCAATCCCCCCTGCCTCATGTTGTGACTTCCTTTCTACCTTGCACAAAACATCCCATTTGCCCCTTTTCTTCCTTCGAAAGTGTTGTGACTACCCCCCCTTCCCCACCCCTCGGGAGTGCCACTCCTCTGGTGGTTAAAAGTGACCCGCCGTTGTGCCTTCGGCATCTGTTGCGTGTGCCGTCGTATGCTTCCTATGCACTAGTTATAGCTATCCGGGGGCGGCCTGCTGTCGCACCAGTGGGCTGCCCCACCTCTGCACCCTCGGTTTTTAAGATGTTCACCACAGCGGAGAATGATCCCCTTCTCTGTGGCGATCGAGCCAAGCTGGACGAGGTTCGCCTTCGGGCGAAGGTCATGTGGGCGGACAAAAGGTGCCTGCTCCTGAGACTCATCAGCAACCTGTTTCTTCCTTCAAGCCCTCAAGACTCTTGAAGCGGCCTGACTATTTAGTGTCTTCGTCGCAGCAAGGGGGCGATATATACCACCCTTTTTATTGATTTCACGTGTCAGTGTTTGACTTTTTCGCAACTTCATTTCTTCCTTTTCTCCCTCTCCAACCCCACCCGTGACACCACCAGGGTTTAGCTAGCCCTGGTCCGATTATCCCCGGTTCTTCGCTGAAGAGACGCGGCCGGGGGGAGGGGTACGAAGAGTACGCGTCGAAACCGGTGTCACGTCGTGTTGGGGAATCCTTCGGGAGTGCGATACTGAAGGGGAGGTGCTACTGCCCGTGCAGGGCGACACCGCCTTAAAACTTTATAACCACACACACACACACGACTGCAGGGCATCCCCCCCCCCCCCCGAACACAGTAAATTGCAAAACCCCACCAAACCCCCTGCACCCCCCTTCCCCCCCCCCGCTGCTTGCTGGACGAGGAGGGGCGGGGCCTTGACGCACCTCTGTCCCCACCCACGGGCTGCGTGCTAGGTTTTTGGGCGACCCCTGCCCATCCCCCCCCCCTCCGGTTGCACAAACCAACACATTACGTCCCGCCGGCTCCTTTTTTTTCCCCCTCCCGGGCAGATGAACATCTGGACCATCGTCCTGCTGGAGCTGTGCCATGTGACGCTGATGTGCCAGGTGGTGGTGCTCGCCGGGACGGAGAGTCTGTATGTGACGCGTGACTGGACGACCACATCCCCTCTGCCGCAGTCCTGCGGCATGTTCTCCTGCTGGTCCCGCCTGGGGGACGGGGAGGGACGTGTCGACAGCTACGACGGGAACTGCGGGAAACGCGCGACCCTCATCTACGGCGGCAGGGCCTTGGGGCTTCTGGGCATCACGTGCGTCGCCCTGTCACTCGCAGTGCATCTCATGCAGGCCGCACGCAAAGGGCACCTCCTCCCTAAGTGGATCACAACGGTTGCAGAATACCTCCACGTCGCAGCCTCGGTGTTCAACCTGTGCCTCACGATGGACATGGTTGTTCTCTACCGCGCCTCCTTCTGCGAGACAACCGTTTCCGACACGGCCTCCCCAGGGTACGGCATCTTCGTAATGTGCGTCGGCGTCGCCATCGAGCTGGGGTCGTACATCATCTGCATCACGCACCGGCAGAGGTGGAATGCGCTCAGGGGGTACACAGATGTCGGGGACATCAACAGGTCATCGGGTGACCAGGAATCCGTCGAGGTGCTCCGCTCTTGCCCTCCCAGCGGTGCGTCGAAAGCGAGCAAGTGAAGTGGGGGGGGGTGTTGTGAAGTGGCGGGGCCCGGTTTCTCTCGGTGTGGACCCCTCGGGGCCACACTGCGATGCCAGCACTGCTAACCCAAATTGCAATGCGAAAAGTGGGGGGTGGTTACAGTAATGGGGAGTGGTGGGGGTATTTTTTGGGGTGGGGAAAAAAAATTGGCGCAGCACCTGCCCAAGGGAAAGTAAACTTGCAATACCCTGCCAAAAGGAGGAGTGTTGTGTGAGTGGTGGGGGGGATGTCTTTTTTTTTTGGGCCTGTTCCCCCTCTCCCACTCTCCCACTCTCTGCCCCCCACCCCCCATCTCTCTTCCCCTCCCGTAGACTAGCTGGGTGTGAATATCCCCGTGATGGAATGTTCGTGCCCCACCACCCCCTATCGCCCCTGCATTGATCTGCCTTGTACAACATATCTGGTGTAGTGACTACAAAAAGGACTAACATTGCAAGAAGGTGCTGGGAGACTTACTTTTCCATTCACTCTCGACGATCAAACCCCCCCGGAATTCGCTCCGGCAGAGAAGAGACATTGCGGGAAGGTGCTGGGAGGACTTGCCTTTGCTTTCACTCTCGACGATCAAAAACCCCCACCCCCACCCCCCCCCGACTGAGCGGGCCGCTCGTTCTCTGTTTGTTTCTCGGCCCCACCCGACCCCACTCCACCCCTCACCACCACCCACACACCCACCCTCATGGCTTCTGCATGTTTTGATTATATGCACGTCCCGAGGGGCGGAAGAGTGGATAGGGTTCGAAAGCGAGATGGCATTCAGATTACCCCACGTGGTGTTCCGACTTTTGGCATGCTGCATCACGTTGTCAAGAAGTGAACTAAGCAGAACACACGCGCAGATCTCGGGAGAGGGGGGGGGGGGGGGGGGCGGGGCTGCGTGTTGTGGGCAGTGGGCACCGTTCGGTTCAGTGGGATCAACATTGTTTTCGCTGTTTTAAAACCGGATGATATTTTTATCGTGGGATTCTGTTGTCGATGCCATCTCGCTGAACCACTCCCTCTGCTCTATACCCCCACCCCCCCCACCCGTGTGATAATTTCCTGTGCGTGCTGTGCAAAAAAATATGAGAAAGCAAAAAAGCAAATGCTATGAAAAATATTTACACCCGCGAAAAATTCACGCAAGGCAAGGTGGGCCTTGACTGGATCCTCACAACAAACGTCAGAAGCCCCCTCTCCGTTCAGGGCGTTGCCCTGCGAAGTGCCACCGGAAAGAGCCACGTCTCCGGAAGCAGCATCAATAAAACAATCTCACAGCACTCACAGTGCCTGTGATTGTCGACACCAGACAATAAAACGTTCGGCGGTCGGCAATGCCGCAACCAGAAGAAGAACCCGAAAAAGCGCCCCCACCCCCACCCCCACCCCGGGGCTGCTAGAATCACGGCCAAAATTCGTTCAAACGTACTCAGGGGGGGCCTGGGGGGGTGGGGAGGGGTGGGATTGAGGTGTCCCCCTCCCACTGCCACCACTTCTACGGGGCATCTGAAGAACGAAAAGCCGGGGCGTGGGGGAGGGGGGGTGGGTGGGCGTGCGTGCACATCCCGCATGTGTGCCAGTGGAGACCACATCAAGAGCAAGTGCTCGGTGTGTGTCTACACTGATGATGTGAGGGGGGGGGGGGGGGGAGCAGGGTGTGCATGACACGAATATAAATACGCGTACTAGACGTCCTTCTGTCGATATCTTACTTGGCGCTATGGAAACACAAAAATGGAACGAAGAAAAATGTTTTGTTGACCGCTTCCACCACTCCTCTGCACAAATCTCACGACCGGCTATTGTGTGTTTGTGTTGTCTGAAGTACAGAAGGTGTGGTGGAGCACGAAAAAAGGGAAACATGACAGAGGTGCAGGGCTTCCCACAATCTTCATCCCTCCAAAAAGTCATGACGATTTTTTCCACAGAAAAAAAGGCTCTCAAAAAAAAAAATTCCGCCGCGCGCTTCGCGCGCGGCGGCTTCGGCCATGATGCTCGGTGGGCCATGCGGCCGGGTCACAGGTTGCGCCACAGCTTGCGGCGACTCCTCTTCATCTTCAGAGAGAGGGTAGTCCAGCAGCTCTGGGGTGGCGGTCCGCTGCCTCTTCAGGTCGGGGGGCTGTGAGCGAGACCGCGACCGCGGCCGCGAGCCAGAGGGCTGGGGCACTGGAGGCGCAGGGGCAGGACCCGGGGCAGATGCAGGAAGGACACGCTTGTTCCGCTTGTCGTCCTTTTCGATGAAGTCCAGGAGGGCTTTCTTCGACTGGTACGCCTTGGGGAGTTGAATGTGGCGGTACCGAGCCTGCTCAAGCAGGATGTCGCGGTCTTTCTGGAATGCCGAGTAATCCAGGCGGATCTTAGATGCGTCGACATTCCTTCTTGCACCGAAGCCAAAAGCCGCCAGTGACGTGTTGTGGGAAGGGATATGGGGGTTGGATGAAACTGTGCGGGTGATGAGTGCACATGGAACAGAAGGAGGGAGGCGGGTCGACCTGCGTGTGCAGTAGCAAACATCCAATTCCTGAACGATTTTGAGCCTTTCTTGCGACGTCGGATGGCGTCTCAGTGCTGGGCTCCTTCCGTGCGGAAACCTTTCATGCAACAAGCTGTATGCCTGGTAGAACCAGGCCAAACCGGGAAGCCCAAAAATGAGGAAAATCCTCAGCCCCCCAAAATTTTTTTTGAAGAAAATCCTCAGCCCCCCAAAAAAAATCTTGAAGAAAATCTTCAATCCCAAAAAGTGGGAAAATGGGGGGAAAAAAAAAATGACGATTTCTTCGGGAAAATCGTCTTAGGGGAAGCCCTGCAGAGGTGATGACGCCAGTCCTTTCTAGTATCGTATTTCCTCCTATACACAATGCTGCGCTGTGTTTTGGATGGTATAAAAAATTGTGCCGGACAGCAAATGGAATATAAAAAAATGCGCCATGTGTTGTGTTGTGTTGTGTTGAGGGTTGTTGGTGGGCGGCCGAACCCCAGCAGGTGTGTGGGGCAGAGGTGAGGGCTCCCATAACAAACGGGGGCTAGGCCAGTCTGGTTGCGTTCCTCGGGTGTGCTCTCTGCACTCCAGGTTCGACTGCGGGGGTGGGGGAGGAGGAGCGGAGACTCGCTGCCCTGGTGTGACAAGGTGAGAAGGCGGGTGGGTGGGTGGGGGGGGTGGGCGCGGCCTACCCCCCCCCCCCCCCCTGCCGACAAGACGCTCCCCCCTTTTTTTTCAAAAAAAAACAAACAGATTTTCTTACCTATCACCCCCCCCCCCCCCCCCTGCCGACAAGCGAGGGCAGGGTAAAACATCTCCTTGGCAATGGGTGGCGTTGATGTTGTGTGCGGTGTGGGTGCCTTAGCTTTTTCTACCGACACGGCGGAGAAAACCAGGGTAAACCGAACGGGTGATCTGGGTTGTGTTTTGCCGTTACACCCAGTGGGTGGTGGTGGTGGTGGTGGGGAGATTTTTTCCCGGATACTCTTTTCAGGCAGAACCTGAGGCAACGGAAGCCAAAAATTAGGCTCTTCGTGTTTCGGGTCTCTTTTGAGCCGCACACAGTCTGCGGGGAGTGGGGGAGCCCCGCCGTGCGTTAATGCGTGTTGGAGACTTTAAGTGTGCCCAGGCGGCTGAGGGGAAGGCCGAGGCTGTATATTGGATGTTGTGAGGCTGATTTCCCTCGAATTCCTAAAACTCCCGACCGTGCTGGGCGCGCGCCATTGTCCAACGACCAAACCGGGGTTGTCCAATTCGGCCATCCCCATCGTGTAGACGTTATTCTGTGCATTCACTCGACGTGGCGTGCCATCTTCTGAATTTCTTTTCTAATCTGTTTGAGGATGTTCGTACAGTCTGGCTAATAATGATTGTTACAAGGCAAAATAAATAAAGATAATTAATTCGCCGGGACCTCGGAATCATAACATTTTCCCATAGCATTTTAATTCGGTGTTTTAATTAATTGGAGTTAGATCGGCGCGTGGGGGGTGGGGCCCACCCCCAAGGGGGGTCAGCCCGACCCTCGCACCCGTTCTCCCCTGCCGATCGAGCTCACCGAGCTTCTCCTGGCCCTCTGCAGCCATCTGGCACCTGAAGAAAGTGTGCAGAGTGCTCTGACTGTCCTCCAGATCACCTCATCATCTTGGGCAGTGTCACCGGCCGCTCAGTACCAGAAGCGGGGGGTTCCGCTAGAGCCCGCTGGTGCCACCAATCTGCACCCGAGCCCCACAGAGAGCTGGTGGGTGTGTGTGGGTCGCAGGATCGAGCAAATGTCACGGAAATTTTCACTACCGAGCCACCAAAAAAACGCCAAGCCCATAACATTTTTGAAAATGTTAAAATTAAGGAGGATTCTTCATATTCCTGGATTTCCCGAATTTCCTGGATTTCCCCCGGCCCCTTAGGCGATTTCAGGGCGGACAGGGCGGACATGCCCGGACCCGGAAATCCGGGTGTCCGGATGTCCGGGTCCAAGTTTGACCCCCCCCCCCCCCCTAGCCTAGGCTAGGGGGGGTCAAATGCCCCCCTTTTACGTGGATAAACACGATTTTTCAAAAAACCGGCGCAGAGGCCCCAAAGCCCCCGTAAACCCTCCAAACCCCCCCAGATCGGTCCGGAAACCCATCGAACCCCACTTTTCCACCATTCCGGGCACCTCAGGTGCCCGAATTGGGGTACCTAAATTTTGTGCCACCGTTTGGTACCGTACAGTGCCACTGTGTGGGAGGTTGGAAAAGAAAATGCCCCAACACACCACATCTGAGGGTTGCAATGCATGTTGCTTGCCAACCACGTCATCCGGTGGGTGTCAGGCGCTATGTAGGTGGCATCAGCCAGGTCTTCGATGTGTTCTGGCTTGTATATGTACCTCCCTGCCACCATGCACCGGGAGGCTGCCTGTAGGTACGGAACAAGTCCGGATGGTCGTGTGATTCCTGTGCAGCAGTGCTCCACAACCGGGATGTGTTGACAACGACTGTTGCAACACGAGCTGTACATTCCGGGAACACACGAAGTGCGCTGTCGTGGTACCCATTGTGCCAGAATTGGTAGTTGCTGCGGTCTACTTTGCCTGGCCCAAGAGCACTGGTACTGAACGGTGCAACGTGCGTGGCGAGGTGAATGCAACGGAAGCGCGCAAAGTCAATACAGCTCTCGGATGGCGGTGGTGGTGCCACTAGTGTGTGACGTTCACTCGAGGATACAACACATCACAATGAATCAGCAACCGTGGACCGAGTACAATACGCTCTCTGGTGTAGGGGACGAAGGCAGTGCCTGTGCCGCAGGCAGGGAGGTACATATACAAACCAGAACTCATCGAAGACCTGGCTAATGCCACCTACATAGCGCCTGACACCCACCGGATGACGTGGTTGGCAAGCAACATGCATTGCAACCCTCAGATGTGGGGTGTTGGGGCGTATTCTTTTCCAACCTCCCACACAGTGGCACTGTACGGTACCAAACGGTGGCACAAAATTTAGGTACCCCAATTCGGGCACCTGAGGTGCCCGGAATGGTGGAAAAGTGGGGTTCGATGGGTTTCCGGACCGATCTGGGGGGGTTTGGAGGGTTTACGGGGGCTTTGGGGCCTCTGCGCCGGTTTTTTGAAAAATCGTGTTTGTCACCCCCATTTGACCCCCCCTACCCCCCCCCCCCCCCCCCCCCCGGACATTTCCCGAATTTCCCGCCCGGACATCCGGACATCCAGAAATGTCCGCCCCGGACAGGGCGGACATGTCCGGGCGGACATTTTCTGGTGTCCGGATGTCCGGGCGGACATGTCCGGACCCGGAAATTCGGGAAATCCAATTTTGACCCCCCCCGGACATGTCCGGCCAGGACCTCAATAGTTTGATTTTTGGTCCAGAAAATAGTTTGAAAATTTTTGAAATCTGGGTGCCCAAATTTTTTGCTCCTAAGACCGGCGATTTGTAGGGGGACCCTTTCGAATTTTTTTTTGGAGAAGGGTAAATTGAACGTTTTTGGCCAAATGAAGCCACTGCGACCATTCCCGGGCCTCGGAAATCAGATTTTGGCCCCTCAAATGCGGTGCCGGTCCGGACAAAAAACCGAAAAATCGTGAAAAATGGCCCATTTTCCCCAGCCTTTTTTTTTTTTTTTTTTTAGGAGAGGGGGCCCGGTGCCTGCGCGCGTCCTGTCGTACTGTGGCTGCTTGGTGGGGCTAGCGCAGCAGGTTCTACTTTTGCTTCTACGGGCTCTTAGCACTGTAACATGAACTACACGAACAACAAAGCTCTAGGGCAAACAAACCGCGCACTGGCCGGGGTTGAGCTGCGTGGGGCTCCGTGCTGGCGGCATGAACAAGGGGCTGTAGGTAAGTCTACCATTCACAAGGGGCAGCCCGCTGGTGAGGGGAAAAGGGGGCGAGGTAAAGGGGGGGGGGGGGGCAGGGGGGGGAGGGGCGAAAGCGACTGACAGCGAGGGCGTGGACCGACTCCGCTGGCGCATTCACCGGAAGAAAGGGGAAGGGGGCACGGGGGTGGGGAACGGGAGGGGGGGGGGGGAGGGGCGAAAGGAATTCCCCAGCCAAAAATGGGCCAAAAATGCCCCCGGACACCCCCAGAGACATGTCCTAATCCGGGGTGCCAGTAGGGGGGACCTTTCGAATTTTTTTTCGAGGAGAGGTTAATTGAACGTTTTTGGACATCTGAGGCCACTGCGACCATTCCCAGGCCTCGGAAATGAGATTTTTGGCCCTCAAATGGGGTACCGGTCCCCACGAAATTCCGAAAAAATCATGAAAATCGAAAGGTCCCACGCACCAAATTCTGCCCAAAAATCGTCAAAAATGGACATGTCATATGCAGCAATGGGGCACCAATCACTCCCCAAATTTTGCTCAATGATTCCACGGCAAGCCAGATTTTCTGATCAATTAGTTTGTTTGAGCATGTTCCTGGCCCTTGTTTGGAAAGTAGATGACCCCTGGCTGGAGAGGACGGTTGTGCTTGACCGGACGGAGAGAGAACCTTCTCCATAACCACCTCCACTCCACAATGCCACAAGTGGCAGGAAGGCCGGGTGTTACAGGCCTCAACCAGGGTTCCAAGGCTCTCCACTTCCTGGCTGCGTCAGGGATCACCGGGTACAGCGAGCAGGATTCCCTGTCCTGACACCCCAGCATGTGCCACCGGAAGAACCCGAAACAGCAGCCCCCCCCCCTCATGGGGGTTGCAAGAGGCACGGAAATCGTTCAAATCGGACCAAGTCCGAAAATTCGGCACTTTCTTGGGTACAAATTGCGGTCCGAAATTTTCCGATTTTTTGAAAAAAGGCTAATTCTGTAAGGGGGACCTTTTCGAATTTTTTTTCGGGCACTTTTTCCACAAGGAAATGTCCGCCCTGTCCGCTACTGTCCACTACCGATTTCAAGGATCCTCCTAAAAATGTTAAAAATAATTAAATTCGTGATTTCTGAGAAGTCCCGGTTCATAACATTTTGGCCCCCATAACATTCATTATTAGCCAGACTGTATTTTCATCCCACAACCCCCCCCCCCTATAGCCTACAGGCATACCCCACTCCATCCCACTCTCCCACCCCCACCTGGAGTCCCCCACCCTCCACCCACCACCCCGCACTTCCACTCTTGCTGATACAATGGATTGGAGAGGAAGAATTTGGGGTGAAAATCTGAAAAGGGAAAGAATGCCCGCCAGACCCAAAGGCAGTGGGCTCTGCCCCTTGTATGTGCCTGGCAGCAGCAGCAGCAGTGTCGGCCAGGTTTTTGGTCATATTGCATGCATGGGGTGGATCTTTGTGTTGTGCGAAGCTTGAAATTTTACCACCTCTGCAGTTGCGGGAGGGGAGGAGTCTCTTTCATTGATTGGTGGAAGCGTTCACTGCGCCATCATACAGCAGAGGCCCCCGTGTTGGGGAGGGGTTCTGTATTAATTACTTTCAACAACAGCCGCGCCGGCAACGCTTCGCTCCCGACCTGTGTGCTCACTAGAGTAGAGCGCGCCTCGGGTGTGGCGTTAGGCAGATGTATGCCTCTGGACATGCAGACCTCACCTGGTGGGAAAAATTCTCCAACAAGGTGGTCTTCGCGATGGTGCCCAAAACGGCAGGTTTTTGCTGCTGCCTCACCCCGATTGCACTCTCTGGCCCTCTCCGGTTTTGCTGTGCAAGGTGTGGGCTGGGGCCTGCTGGGCCTCAAGCGCAGTGCTCCCGCTAAGAAAAAAACCGGTCATATATGACCAAAAAAAAGGGGTCCGAAAAACGTGCCGGTCATATATGACCGGAGGGGGGGTCGGTCATATATGACCGGTCATATCTGACTGGTGGGTCCTGGGCAGGTGGGCCAGTCAGGTTTGTGGTGGGGGCGAAGCCCCCACTACAAACCTGACTGGTCACTGAAACAATACAGAGCAATTGTGATACTTCAGGTGTCCTCGCGTCGCAGCTGCAGGAAAATGTCGGGGATTACTGGACATCCACTGCAGCTGCCACCAGGCCTGGCATGCTAACAACCCATCTCGGAGGAACATCCCTCTTGTGGGAAGAGCTGCGACTTCAAGATGCAGGTGAACCCACTAAGCGAATCTCAAAAAGAGGCGGGCAATGATGGGATGTGCAAGGAACAAATGTTCACTACCGTGGCCTCCGGCGGTTAGGGGGCTCCGCCCCCAGACCCCCTCTTGTGGAATCTAGATTCGAAAGCCGCCAAAAAATTTTACTGAACGCAGGCATGTAGCTTGGGGGGTCCAGCTGGTCTCGAGACCAGCAGTTGCCTATGTTGCTGGTCTGGGGGGAAAAAAAAAAGTATAAATCCGGGAAACCCCAGAATTTTTTTTGGTGGGGAGGTTTTCCCTCACACCAGGCCGAAGATGTACCCTGCAGCAGGCCCGAACCACGAGGATTTCGGCTCCCGATGACTGCTTCCCTCGCAGGACTGGGTTCCGACCTGATGTCGGAGAGATCCACACCGTGTTCAGCCCGGAAGGAACAGATGTTCACTACCGTGGCCTCCGGCGGCTGGGGGGCTCCGCCCCCCAGACCCCCCTGTGGCTTGTGCTTGTCAATATGCGACTGTGGGGTTCTTCGCTACCGTCAAGTTTTCGTCAAAGTTCGGCGATTTCTCCCTCTACATACACATAGGAAATGCACCAACACACCGTTTCGGCACCGTAGCGAAGACCTACGGTGGCGCTGTCTACTCCGTGCCTCCGGACGCGCCCCGGAGACCCCGGTGTTCGGTCAGGACGGGATTTTGGGGGAAGCGCCGGAAAATACCCCAGACCAGCAGAACCAGCAAAAATCTGAAAATCCAATTTCAAGCTACGTGCCTGACTGAACGGGAAGGGGGGAAAAAATCCAAAAATCCCAAAAACAAAAATGACCGGCCCATCGGCCTTAGCGGGAACACTGCTCAAGCGTGACAATAAAAAAATGCACATTGCGTTTGTTTTGTAAGACCTGCAGCATGGCACCGCACGCCGCCCCTCCCCCCACCCCACCCCCCACCCCCCGCTGAAATAAAATAATTCGAACCTCCTCACTCCGGAGGGAGGGGGGGGGGGGAGGGGGAGTGTCCTAGAGGCAGACTCGGCCCCATGTTTTTACAGAAGCACGGGTGTCGATACAACGCACAGCGCACTCCCCATCCCCCCCCATCTCCCTACCACTAGCCACCACGCCCGCCTTGCACTCATCTTCTCACGTGAGTGTCTCAATGATATCCGGATTCGCTCTCGACTCTTGTGGGGTGGTGGTGGTGGTGTGTGCTGATGTCTGTGTCTTAGCTCGGATGCAGGGGAAGTGCAAGCCTGGGCGCACACTGAAGGAACCCGCCGCTTTTGGGATTCAGCACCCTTGCCGCAGGGCAGGCCACTTTCAGTGTGAGTTTCATCCCGGAAGACCCCTGTCTCCGCAGCAGAGAGCACACAGCTGTGGAGAGGGTCGCTTGTCTGGACTCAACTCAACTCACCCCGTGCTCCGCACTCACTGGTGAGAGAGCGGAAGACGCACATGAAGCGTAAAAATAAGATGTGCAGGACTTGGCTTCCGACGACCCTTTCTTCCACCACCACCACCACCACCCCCCTTTTCCCTTTTTCCGTTCAGTCGGGCCATCTGATCGTAAAATTTGTATGTCCCCCCCCCCCCCCCCACTCCTCCTCTTCCCCCCCCCCCCCATCTCTCCCGCCCTTCGCGCTCCCCAGAAGGGTTTCCCAACCCTTCCCCCGTCTGTCTCTCCTGCCCTGCCGAATACTGCTGACGGTGTTCTGCGGCGACATGGTGGTGTGCGTTACTGCACTGGCCGTCTCGCGTCAGGCGACCCTAAGTGGGCTGTGGCCGTTGATGCCAACAAAGGCGCACCCCCCGATGGTCCCACCTTTCACTTCGGGCCAGGGTGGATATGTCTTGTTGCGCGCGGTGATGTTCGACAAGAGGGGGTTCTCCAAAGGATAAAATCGTTCAAAAGTTGTTGTCTTCCAGGGGACAGAGATCCCCCCCCCCCCCCCCCAGCTGGAGAGGGTGCAAACAGGCATGTCGCTAAGCGTCGACCGTCGACCCAGTGATTTTGGGTTTCCCCCCCCATAAAAAAGCGTCGACCCAGCGTCGACCCAGTGGACTGGGTTGACGCTTGGTCGAGGCTTGGAGCGTCGACCCAGTGGAACTGGGTTGCCATTCAAGCCTGGACCAAGCGTCAACCCATTTATTACACTGGGTCGACGCTCACCAAGCGTCGACCAAGCGTCAACCCACTTTCACTGGGTCGACGTCGAAGAGAGTATGGGTTTGCAGGAACAGATGCTCACTACCGTGGCCTCCGGCGGCTGGGGGGCTCTGCCCCCCAGACCCCCCATCTCGCGTGCCCGTCTCGTAACCAAGTCCTTGCGCTTTGACGGCCGTGGCATATCAGGGGGCAGCGTCGAAATCATGGTCCCGAAAGCCATTTTTTGGTTTCCTCCGGCACCCGACGGCGCGAGCGGGAGAGGAACCACGGAAGGAACCCAGCGCCTCACACCGTGCCCACCTAGTGGTCCACCGGTGGGAAAATTTGGCAACAACACGAGCGCGCGCGAAGCGCGCGCGAGAAAAGTGTCACTGCGCTTTGTTCGGCACTTTTTGCTTTGGTTTCTTTTTTGCGTTGACGCTTCCACGCTTCCATGAGTGAGGAGCACAAGGGCACGAACAAGCACGCGACACTTTCCGCCCACATCGAAGTGTGCTGAAAAAATTGACCCCTAGTGTTTTCCCCCCTGATCCCCCCCCCCCCAAAACAGGAGCGTCAACCCACCAAATCTCCAAAATCGAAAAGTTAGCGACAGGCCTGGGGTGCAAAGGGCGTGCGCAATTGCTAATACAGCGATTTAAAAATGCTGGTGTGTGAGGTTCCTCCCCACAAACTATGTGAGTATATCGGCTCCATAATGATATAGCCTGTGTCTCAGGTGACAGGGGGGGGGGGGGGGGTGGAAACAAAAAATACCCCCCCTTTTTTTCTCTGATTCGCGCAAGCCTTTCTTTTCTCTCTGTTGTTTGCATAAAATCACATCATCAACAGCCGCAGTAAAAATGACCAAACGTGATCCACACGCCGAACCCAGCAACCCCCCTCAGTTATCGGGGCAGAGTGGTTCCGTTTCAGGGGCGTGGGGGGTGTGGGCGTGTGCGAGACAGTGGAGATCACATCGAGGAAGGTGTGTTCGGTGTGCTCGACACGACTGCGACAAGATTCACGTGTGTGTGTCAGAAGTAAGCCGAGAAGAATCACATCAGGGCAGCCCAACAAGCTAAAAAAAAGACACAAGGCTGAGAGTGCCCAGCGTTGCGAATTTCTGACCCATGCCACGTTGAGTATCACTGCGGTTCTCTTTACACCTCTCTTCATTCAGCGCACAGCTTGCGATGCCTGGATGCCGATGAAGTGGCGTTGTTTTTCCTTGTTCCCCCCCCCCCCAGCACACTTCGATGTGGGCAGAATGTGTAACATGATTTGTTTCGTGCCCTTTTGTGCACCTCCCCCACGACACCCATCACCAGCAGGACACTTTTTTTTTTGGAGTTGTGCTAACAACGCAGGAAACTTTGCTATGCAGATCATGCAGGACACACCACACCCGCAGCAGGCGTGTGGGGTGTTCTCGCGATCGACGAATACCCGCTGGTTCTTCTCTCCCCTTTCTGATTTGCAGACACAAAGTTTCATCAAGGGTAGCTGAAGCCTCCAAAGAGACATCCCACCGCACGGTGTGCGCGCATGGCACCCTGTGCCTTGCGCAGCGGCATGCGAGTGGGATTAACGAAGGGAACTCAGAGCTCCATTCCACAGAGTCTGCGTCTGCGTTTCTGGGCACAGCGGAGGATATCACCAAGAGCAGAATCTGATGTAATGACCTGGTGTGTTTCTCCACTGCTGCAAGACAATAACATCGATTCACATTCTGTGTTTGCGTTTGTGTGTGCGGCAGTACAGGATGTGTCCACAGAGATTGCATTTCAGCAGGAGTGGACACGGTGCGTTCCGCACCGTTGCAAAAAAATGAAAACCAGATGGTGTCATACCTCTTCGTGGCGATGTTTAGAGCCGGCCAGCCCTCCGTGGGCACTGCGGCCCGCTCGCCCTCCCACTCGATGGCATGCGCCTCTTCCTTCTCTCAGTGCCGTGCAGAAGCAACCCTGGTGACCTCCTGACAACTGTTGGTGCCAACCCACCGTTATCAAGACTGGCGTGGGGGTGGGGGTGGGGAGACGACTCTTCTGTGAGAGGTTCAGCGCCCCATCCGGTGCTGGATTGCTTTGCGCGGATGCTCCACTCTGAAGAACTAAACGAGAGAAAGAAAGAAAAAAAATCGAAAAGTGAGCCAGCCTAGAGCGAGCCTTTCCTTAATTGCATCAATCATTTCACCATAAAGAAACGTATAGGGGACGCGTGTCGTCTTCGCTTCCCGGGCAGCGTTCTCGGCAAAACATTTTTTTTGGCGATGTTTCCCCTATCAGCAACAGCGGGGAATGCAGCAAATAAAAATGGCATCGTCGCAGCCGCCTCGAGAAGCGAAGATCTCCCCCTCAGAAGGAGAATTTTGAGAATGTCAACGTGGGCGTTCCCTCTACTGGCCGGGGCTGCGGCGCGTTGTGTTCCAGGAATTGAAAATAACAAAGTCACATTCATCAGAAAAGAAGAAAACAGAGTAACGAGCGGGGTGGGTCATGCAGGGCGAAAGAACCAGACACCGCTGACAACGTGGTATCAGGGGGGCTGGCCGTGATACAGCGTGCGTTGCCACCCTGTATGTTTACCGGTATTTGCCAAAAGGAAACAAAAATCCATACGGGGGAGAGACCTTCGCTGAAGACCCCACCCCCCCTCCCCCCCCCTCCCCCTGCAACTGTAAAATGAAATCACTCTATACCAAGGCAGATTCCTCTGAAGGGATGTGGTCTCTCTCTCACATCACTCCTCGAGGGACTGTTGGCACCAATAAACACTGCCTTCGTGGCTTCGCTCAACAGTGCGGAAAGGAAATCGGAGCTCCCTCCATTGTCGGTGCCAAGCCAAATGGTGTGTTGTGTGTGTGTGGTGTCCATGTTTTTTTTTGAAACCACGCGCAGGTTCTGTTGGGTATGTGTGTGTGTGTGTGTGGGTGTGGCGTGAGAGATATGGGCATGCTGATAGTGACACCCTGTCACCGTATTGTTACTTCTCCCGCGTTCTGCTTCTACGGAAGACTGCGTAAGGGGTTGCGGTGGGCAGCTCACCTCGAGCCCCTTAGCGGTCCCTGGAGGGGGAAGCGCTTGGAAGATCGAATATTCATCGGCTTGGGGTGTCCAGGCCAGTCACGCCACTGTGTGTGTTGTGCGGCGATAGGCGACATATCTGGCTGTTTGTATGCACAGCGCAGTTCGCATCGAGAGCAGGGGGTGTTCGATGCATCCTACGTTGTTCCACAATGGGGCCTGCGAGGGAGTATCGTCAAAAAAATCGTTCAAATTGTTCAAACGGTTCACGTGCGTGCAGTGCAAACGGTGCAAACCATGGTTGTTGACATGAGAGGCAGCACCAGAGCCCTTGCTCGGCGCTTAACAATAAAAGAGGTGTGTGTGTGTTTGTGTCGAGTGGATTACATCAAGCAGTCAACAGCAGGTGCTCGGTGTAGTCTGCACTACAGCTATCCAACAATCATCGGTGGTGCAGAAGTCCCGGTGGTGGGGTGCTGTACCTCGGTCGATTTTCTGGGTTTTCTTTGGACCTGAGGTGGGTTTGTGTACCCCACCCGATGTTTGTTGCATGGCTGTCCCACAAAGACTCGCGCGTTGATGGGAAGGGGGGGAGGGGGTGTTTGTTTGGAGCGCGCGCCGTGTGTGTGGGTTCATCACGCACAGCTGTTTCACCAGACCTGCCGCGGGAGCAGGGCAGAGATAGCAGAGCGCACGCAACCTTCCCACCCCTCCACACCTTGCTGCTGATCTTTGTTTTGCCACAGGTTGAACCGAGCGAGCTCCCACACCCACTGCAACACACCCCTGCCTCCTCTCACAGTCACAGACACCACGCCGCGCGTAAGCGGCGGTGCGCTGTGGGGTGTGGCTGGGGGGACCCACCACAGACACACACACCGCCCCCCCCTCCTTCTCCACCCCTGCGCGCTGCGTGTGACATGGTGCAGACCCAGAATGCTGTCGCTCTGTTCTACGCGAGCCTGCCCACCCCGACCCCGCAGAAGCCGAAACGGCCTGCGCGGAGCCAGCCGAAGCCACGCACCGCGCAGCAGCGCAAGGCATTCGAGCGCCGGCAGGGCCAGGAGCGCGAGCTGGGATGGCACGTGAAGGGCAACCAGACGCACAACCTCCCGACCCTCTTCGACGACGTGAAGGACCAGCCGCCCCCCTCCATGGCACTGCCGCCCGGCAACACCTCCACCACCACCGCCACCGCCACCGCCACCACTGCACATCACCACCACCACAGCACCTCCGAGAAGCGCCGCACAAACCACCACCACCAGACAGCCACTGCCCCTCTCCTGGAGCGGGCTGGGTCCCTCCGACGTATCGCCTGCGAGCCTGTGTTGGTGCACGTCCTGAAGTTTCTCGACCTGCCTGACCTAGCGGTGTGCTCCTCGGTCAGCTGGCGGCTGGTGCTGTGCTGCAGGCCTGTCATCGCGTCCCGCGCGAGATACCGCCTGCAGGTCGTCAGCCACCTCGAGGCTGTGGCGAAGACAGACACCACGCCGTCCTTTGCCGATGCGGAGCAGATGGTGCAATCCGTGCGCCGCAGCGATATCGACGAGCTCCGCAAGATGACGCGTGGCACACACGCCGTGCAGCGCCTGGGCATCTGCGTCGCACTGTGCTTCGGTGTGAAGCGCCCCCAGTGGCGCGACTTCCTCCACCTTGCGCACGACACTTCCTCCTTCTGCCAGATGATGCGGTTCTACGAGAGGGGGCGCCTCACAACCCGCCTCATCGAGAAGCTGAGCCACTTTGTGTGCGACCCGGATGTCAGCGTGGAGCGGATGTCTCAAGCCTGCAAAGCGGCTGGCTCCGTCTGCACCTGGGTTCACGGGGTGTATGCGATTGGGATGTGTCTGTATAAGCCGTGGGAGACAGACAGGATCCGGATGCGGCAGGCGTGCGGCGTATACCTCGGCACCGCGCAGGCACCCCCTCCCCCCCGCCTCGAGGTGTGCGCGCAGGAGATCCGGGATGCCGTCGCAGCAGCGGGTGACGACCTCACCACGTGTGACACGTTTGGGTATACACTGCAGACGGGTCCCCCTTGAAGGGTGGGGCGAGGGTGAGAGGCTGTCATAGCTTCAGGGCGGAAATTTCAGGGGTGGGGTGGGTTGGGCTTTCCGGCTGTTCAAGGTGGGGTGGGGGTGGGGGGTGTGTGTGTGGAGTGCGGCGGTGTAGCGTTGTGTGCATCACGATTGCACAGGCAGCAGCGCGCCGTTTTCTAAACGGTTCGCGGCGGTCCGCACTGGCCATGCTGCAAAACACGTTGTCAAAAAAAAATGTGAAGGTTTGTGCAAAACCATGCACCCCCATGGGAGGGGAGGGGCTGCTGTGACTGCTCCTGTGTCAGTTTTGACGACAGTGTCGGCACCCTGTTCTGTGAGGGGTGGGGGGGGGGTAGGGGGGGCTAAAACCGGGAGTAAACCCAAATTTTCAACTTCGCCGCAGAGAGGCCCCCAAGGGCACCAAAAGGCCAGAAACACCCCATATCACCCCGGAAATCCGGTATCTGCCCGAAATAGGCCCAAATTCGGCCCGGAAAGCTCATTTTTTGCGTCTCCAATTTTTTGGCACAGATGTGGTACCGGTGCTGTGCCAGTTTACAGCGGCTGCTTGCAACATACAGCGAAACCTGTGGTCGAAGCAACCGAATGGTTCATCGGTCAAGCTCTACTTGATGACGCGGATCGATGTAACAGCACCCTGTACCGAGGGGCGACAAGCAGCACCGCGAGGTGGGGGCAGAGGCCAAAGTGCACTCGTATTTGCACTGAGAAGGTTGGTATCCCTTGTAGATTGAGGTTCCGGAGATGGGGCACGCACTATGGGCAGAAGCAGGACGCTGCTCAGAGGGTTTGTCCGTTCCGACGCCATTCAGAGGTGGCAATAACTCAGCGACCTCGATATCCCTCAAAGTGAGCACTTGATGCCCTGCTCTCATTGGGAGTAATCAACGAGCGGCCCTTGCCATTCTAATGGGGCGGCTACGCCCTCAAATAATTGAAGGCAAATGACAAGGAACCTGCTGGCGAGCTGAGCGCCACTCGGATCGAGAACGTTTTCCTTCTCGAGGATAAGCTCGTCTCCCTCCTCCGGGAGATGCACCGGAGTGGCTGGCGCAGTTCATGTCGTGTCAGCCAGCATTGGGGTACGTGAAAAAGGTACGGTGGCACGCCAACCACGATAAACACACCTTGCCGATCTTAAAAACTGTGAAGGGGGCGGAACACTATCGAAGTGGCTCAACCATGACTACATTGATGCAATGGTGACATATGACGTCAAGCCGCAGTGCCTGCAGAAAGGAGTGCCCGCCGGCTGTTTTTCTCGGGCCATTCAGGTACCGCATCTGGTACCACATCTGTGCCAACTGAAAAAAATCGCGTTTCTGGGCCTCTCTGGGCCACACAGGTCACCAAAACCCCCCAGAAACACGTTTCTGGACTGGTTTGGGTCGGTTTGTAGCATTGATTTCATGTTTAGGGGTGCTCCCTGAAAAAGTGGGGTTTACTCCCGTTTTTTGGGTTGAATTAGCCCCCCCTACTGGGGGGGGCTAAATAGAAGACCCCCCCCCTTGTAATAGGCGTATAAACGCTTTTTTTGGGGGGTTTTCAAAACCCAAAATTTTGGGCAATTTTTGCAGTGGGTGGCCAAATACAAGGGGGTGGCCGAATACAAGGGGGGGGGTCTTGTATTCGGCGGTCCGTGATTTTCCCCAATTTTGGCGAATTTTGCTCCAGGTGACCTCGTGGAATCGCGATCTTCGCCTTCCATTGCACTCTTCGGAATCCGTGCGGATCGTGGTGGGGTCATTTTGTGGGTGGTGGTGTCAAGTTTCACCCATGAAATGTGGGTCTGGTTTGGCTCCTGATAATGGGAGGATATTCCCAGGAGTCAGCCACCTGCAGGGACCCCCACACTGGTGTCCAAAACCCTGTTCTTTTGAATGTTTGGATTCCGTGCGGATCGCAGTGGGGTCATTTTGACCATGGGGTGCCTGTTAGGACTGAAAAAACAGGCTGAAAATTTGAAAATTGGCCAAAATTCACGGACCGCCGAATACAAGACCCCCCCCCTTGTATTCGGCCTAAAATTTTCTGGATTTCGAATTTCCAGACCCCCCCCTTCTATTCGGCCACCCCCTTGTATTCGGCCACCCCCTTCTATTTAGCCCCCCCCAGTAGGGCAGTGAAGATACTATTCGCGAATAATTCGTGATCTCCGATTTTCAGAGTTACATATTCGAATAATATTCGTATTCGAATACGAATAATGGCATTATTCGCGAATAAATGGCCATGTGTTATTCGGTTATTATTCGTGAAGTTTCTGTGGGTTTGTGTAGGGGCAGAGGCGTCAGATCACGTGTATTCCAGTGCAAACCGAGGGAAAGCGCCGCAGAGCGCCTCAGGCTTTGCTTTCCTCATGAATCATCACACGTATGTCTGACCGTACGGTACACAGGTGTGGTGATCCCTTTGCATCGGCAGCACCTCACTCACGCGTGGAGGTCTCCACCACAGGGATCTTGAAGGAGGCAGTTGCTATCCTGCCAGTCACCAACTGCACAACAGGAACAGCATAAAGCACGCACAATGTATCCCAGGTTCGGGCACCGGGGTAGTGCTTCCACCTTTGTTTTGAGTGCCCCAGGTGGCTCCGCTCCCTCCACGCAAGTTCGGTAGGGATCGCGGATGACGATTTCCCCATCAGGTACAGCCCCGTGGTGCAACAGCGGCCGCCTGGCACCATAATGGTCCCACCAGCGCGACGGTGCCCACTCCCCTTAGCGCTTGTTGTCTTCAATGCACGGTGCAGCGTACTCCTCCAGGCACTGCAGATGATGATTCTCGGCGTCGCATCATCACAATGTAGTGATTGCACGCCTCCTCAGGGCACACTGGGGTCGTGGGCCACGACCACGACCCGAGTGTGGGCAGTAGGTCCCTATTCCTAGCAGAGAAACCCCAGTAAAACCCCACGAATAATTCGCGAATTATTCGTGGCGAAAATTTTTCGAGAAATTATTCGAATAATATTCGTATTCGAATAACACGAATTTTTAATCACTGCCCTAGGGGGGGGGGGGGGGCAGGGCACAAACCTTCTGCACACTCTGAGCAAAGGTTCCGCCCCAAATGGATGCTTCTTCACTCGCTCTGGATGGGGGAGGTTCTTCGCCCATTCGTCCAGCCTTCGGCGTTTTTCCAAAGGACCCCCTCTGTCTTGTCAGTTTCGTCTGTGCGTTTGACGCTTCCACATGTGCATCTGCACAATTGAAAAGGGGAGGGGGTGTCAGGGTGGCGCATCGTCGAGAAACGACGACAGGAGCAAAGGCGTGTGTCACTTTCCTTCCACGCCGTGGTGTGCTGTAGTTGCAATCGGGCAGATCTATCGCCGCAGTGGGTCCTCCTCCACAAAGCAGGGCCTGCTGGAGGTGGCATACAAAGATGTAAAATGCCAATTACACAGCCCAGGTGTGAGCAACTGGCTCTGGAACCATCTCAACTGCAGCGCACCCGCCCCCCCGTTCAAATTCAAAACCCGCCATTGCCATGTCGGGGTCGATTTTCTATCCTTTACTTTCCACCCCCCCCCCCCGGCCCCCCCCCCCACCCCGTCTCTACCTCTCCTCGTCCTCAATTCTACATTCTACTCTTTACCCCCCCGCCCAGTCTCGACCTCCCTCCCCGACCCAGGTGTAAGATGCGGTGGTCCGATCCCGGTCTGCATCCCCCCGCTAGCCGGCGAGCGAGTCGGGTCTGACTCGATCCGCCGGGGGCGGATACCGCGTCGTGAACTTCAAGTGGGTGTTGGTGGGGGAACGGCGGTTTCGGCCTTCCTAACGTGACATCCCCTCCCTCGCCCTGGGCACGGCCTCTTCAGGCCTGATGCAGGGAGCAAGACACTGGACCCAGCAGCGCGCCCACCCCCCACCCCACCCCACCCCCTTACGCGCAACGACCTGGAGGACATATGCAAGAAGCGCTATGCCCTATACAAACGGTACAACATTGCAGTAACCGCCATGCCACCCCACAGGTCGGGTACACATAGGACACGATGTTCAGGAAGGTCGGCAGTGCGCTGGCTGGCGGGGCGTTCGCCTTCGGTGTCAGCTCAGCCGCCGCGTATAACCATGAGCCCGCCCTGAGGTATGGATACACACCCTCTAGACACCGCGACACGGGTGTGCGGTGTGGAAGCTTCAACGCATCACCGAACCCAAGTGAGAGAGAGCGTGGCAGCGAAAACTTTTGCTGCGAAGGAAGACTGGGCGGAACAGCCCTTCCTTCCCGCCCCCCCCCTCCCCCGCAATGACTGCGACTCCCATCATGCATCTACCACACCACCACACCCCTTTCTCCCACAGCCCGAAGGAGTTCCGGTCGTTCCCTCTGCTGACGAGGGGTCAGGTGTCGAGCGACACGCAGCGCCTGGAGTTCGGGATGACGCTCTCCCAGGTGACCGGGATGGAGGTTGCGGGGCTGCTCGTTGTGAAGTATGCATCAGGCCGAGGCTGCCCCAGAAACAGGAGTGTGCCGCACGCACCCCTCCCCCCTTCTATTGCTGAAGGTGCTGGGAGGCTTCCCTTTGCACGGTGGGCGAGTCAGGGTTTAAGCCTAAATTGACCAGGCCCCTCTAGTCATTCACCAGGGGGGTTGTAGCCTAGTGCCCTGTACCCCTGGTCATGACCAGGTCACTGACCACGCCCTTTCTGACTGGCGACAGGTCTGGTCAAAGCCCTGACTCGGCCACCGTGTGCCTTCCTTCTCGACAATTCAACCCCCGCTCCCCTTTGCATGGACGCACCCAACCCAACCCTCAACCCCCCAGGTTCAAGGGTGAGGACGGCAAGGCAGTCATCCGCCCCTACACGCCGATCTCGCCGGAGGACCGGGCGGGGTCATTCGAGCTGCTGGTGAAGAAGTACCCCGGTGGGAAGATGGGCACGTACCTCCACGAGGTTCCGATTGGCGGTTCCGTTGAGATGAAGGGGCCCTTCAAGAAGTACGACATCAAGGCAAATGAGGTGTGTAGGGAGCACGGGTGTTTTTTGCCACTGTTTTTTTTCATTTTTTTTAATCCGTCAGGTGGATCACCGGGTGGGGAGAGATCCGGTGTGAGGCACTTGAGTGCGACCATGTGGAAGGCGATCCGCACTGGAGGGGAGGGGAGGGAACTGGGGAACACGGGAGTGCGGCTGCTCCGCTCTACGCCGCGCTGCGCATCCTCGAATGAGAACAGATCTTCGTCGTTTTTTTTGCCTGCTTTTTTGTAGGGTTTATTGTTCCGCACACTCGTGTGGAGCGGAGACTCACCCACCACAGCAAGCATCTAAACGTGCTCTCTACACTAACCTCACCCTTCATCAGGCTCAGGGTGTGATTTCCCTCTCAGTGGGTTGTGTGTAGAAGCGTCAACGCATCAAACAAACAAAATACATGCTAAGAGCGGTCGCTGCTGAATGGTGAAGTGACTTTCCAACTGAAGCCCACACCCCCCCTCCCCCACCACCACCCCCTACAGATTCCGCACATCGGGATGGTTGCTGGCGGCACTGGGATCACCCCGATGTACCAGATCATCTCCTACCTGCTGAGGCAGCCGGAGGACAACACGAAGCTGACTCTGGTGTACGCGAACCGCACGCCCGCTGACATCCTCCTCAAGAATGAGCTGGACAACCTGGCACGGACGAACCCCCGCTTCAACATTTACTACGTCGTGGCCGACGCGCCTTACAACTGGAAGGAGGGCGTCGGGTTCATCAACAAGGGCATGCTGGAGAGCTACCTGCCCGCCCCCAAGGAGGGCAAGGTGTTCGTGTGCGGGCCCCCCGGCATGATGAAGCACGTCAGCGGTGACAAGGACTTCAAGGAGAGCCCGCCCACACAGGGCTCCCTCTCCGGCCTGCTGAAGGAGCAGGGCTACAGCGAAAACGACGTTTTCAAGTTCTGATCTTGCCCCCCATGCACGCCCCCCCCCTGGGTGGCCCTGTTGAGCTCGGGCGTGCCGAGGCCCCCAGGGGTGCTTCTCTGAGGCTTGTCCCGGGTGGGGGTGGGGGTGTCGACATCGACAGCTGGTCCTACGGCCGAACAGGGTAGCGTTGGTGTGTGGTGTGTTGGCAGTGGAAGGGAGCATCAGAGCTCGCTCGGTGTGACCTCAAACCGAACGAATAGCGAACGTGTGTGTGCCGCCGGGTTGAGCCGGGGTGGGCTCCAGGGAGGAGGAGGTGGTGGTGGCCACGTTTTCAATGCGGGTTGGCTCTTTGTGTGTCGTCCTGACCCGCTTGCCGTTGTCGGTTGGTGTGTTGTGTGGCAGTGGGTGTCGCACACCCCAAGGAACAGGCCTCCCTTCCGTTGGAGTGTGATCTGCGCTGCAAAGCAAAAAGAGTGCCACGCGTGCGCGCGTGTCGTTGCTGCGTGTGTGGGTTGTGGGGGAGGGGGTGAGGGGGGGTGGGCTCCCGCGGGTGGTGGTTACGCGCCGGTTCGCCACCTCCACAATCCCCCCCAGACCCGCTTCGCCCACCAACCCCCCCCCCCCTAGGGGGGGTCAAATGGGGGTGACAAACACGATTTTTCAAAAAACCGGCGCAGAGGCCCCAAAGCCCCCGTAAACCCTCCAAACCCCCCCAGATCGGTCCGGAAACCCATCGAACCCCACTTTTCCACCATTCCGGGCACCTCAGGTGCCCGAATTGGGGTACCTAAATTTTGTGCCACCGTTTGGTACCGTACAGTGCCACTGTGTGGGAGGTTGGAAAAGAAAATGCCCCAACACACCACATCTGAGGGTTGCAATGCATGTTGCTTGCCAACCACGTCATCCGGTGGGTGTCAGGCGCTATGTAGGTGGCATTAGCCAGGTCTTCGATGTGTTCTGGCTTGTATATATACCTCCCTGCCTGCGGCACAGGCACTGCCTTTGTCCCCCACACCAGCCACAGAGAGCGTATTGTACTCGGTCCACGGTTGCTGATTCATTGTGATGCGTTGTATCCTCGAGTGAACGTCACACACTAGTGGCACCACCACCCGCCATCCGAGAGCTGTATTGACTTTGCGCGCTTCCGTTGTATTCACCTCGCCACGCATATTGCACCGTTCAGTACCAGTGCTCTTGGGCCAGGCAAAGTAGACCGCAGCAACTACCAATTCTGGCACAATGGGTACCACGACAGCGCACTTCGTGTGTTCCCGGAATGTACAGCTCGTGTTGCAACAGTCGTTGTCAACACATCCCGGTTGTGGAGCACTGCTGCACAGGAATCACAGGACCATCTGGACTTGTTCCGTACCTACAGGCAGCCTCCCGGTGCATGGTGGCAGGGAGGTATATATACAAGCCAGAACACATCGAAGACCTGGCTAATGCCACCTACATAGCGCCTGACACCCACCGGATGACGTGGTTGGCAAGCAACATGCATTGCAACCCTCAGATGTGGTGTGTTGGGGCATTTTCTTTTCCAACCTCCCACACAGTGGCACTGTACGGTACCAAACGGTGGCACAAAATTTAGGTACCCCAATTCGGGCACCTGAGGTGCCCGGAATGGTGGAAAAGTGGGGTTCGATGGGTTTCCGGACCGATCTGGGGGGGTTTGGAGGGTTTACGGGGGCTTTGGGGCCTCTGCGCCGGTTTTTTGAAAAATCGTGTTTGTCCACGTAAAAGGGTGGCATTTGACCCCCCCTACCCCCCCCCCCCCTCGATTCCGACCTGACACACAGTCTCACACACACTCGCCCTGTTGCGATCATTCCTTTGGTTTGTGACAAACACAAGACTGCACGACAGACAGTCTACTGCAGGTCTCCCATTTGCCTGATCCGGCTGATCTTTCCGCCGAGCCCTGCGGCCGCCACTGGGTGATGGGTCCAGCTGGCCCTGGCCTGATTATCTTATTGCGAGTCACAATCGACGAATCGTGGCGAAGTCGCGAGGTAACAAAAGAAATGCGCGGGCCGAGTCTTCAGGATTCAGCACCCCTTCATGCCACTTGCACAAGGCCTCGACACGAGGGGCCTTGGGACACGCGTGTGTGCGCTCAACGAAAAGCTGTTCGGGGGGTGGGGGGTGGGGGGGGATACAACAGCAACCCCAGTGCTCCCCCCCCCCCCCCTCCCCCCTCGGTCTCCCCTCCCCTCGCAAGGAACTCGCCACTGCCGATGCTGCTGCTGCTGTGGGGGGGTGTCCACAGACACACAGCCCCCAGCACCCACTCCCCACCCCCACGCACCCCTCCGCAGGAAACCGCCCAAACCACACACAACACATCACATCGCAACACAGCATAACACATCACAGTACAACATACCGTATACGTAAATATTATGGAACGTAAATATTATGGAACGTAAATATTATGGAACGCTGGTGGGTTGGCGTTCCAGATTTTTTTCGTTCCATAATATTTACAGGGCTTTCTGCGACTCGGGGACTTGGACCAGGTGATCGGACGGCGTACAGAGTCCCTGACGGGACCTACTCGTGCACTTTTCGCGCGATTCCTGACGCAAGCCGTCCTCACCACCGAGTCCCCAACTGGCCCTGTAAATATTTTGGAACGTAAATATTATGGAACGGACCGGCCAAAAATGGGCCCGTTCCATAATATTTACGTTCCATAATATTTACGTATACGGTACATACATACGGGATGTAAACCCCGCCCTCTCGACGGGATCTCTGCTGTCTCTCTCTCTTAGATAAAGAACCAAAACACACAACCCAGCGGAGACCACTGCCACCACCACCACCCGTCCCCTCCCATCCCCTCCCCTGCACCAAACGACATCGATGCAACCCAGCGGCACAACAGGGGCTGTCGAAGGGGCCTCCAGCGTGTTCTGCGTGCTGGTGGTGAGCCGGAATGGGCGGGTCATGGTGAACTACTGGGCAGGTGACCCTGAGGCGAAGAGCCCGTCCCCCGTGGAAGGGGAGTGGGACACGCCGGGCGTCGCCAAGCTCGTCGTGGGCTACCAGGTCCTCCTCCGCTTCCCCGACACGGCGGAGATGGGCCTCGGCGACACGGCGCTCTGCTGCGTCGCCAACGGGGCGCACAGCACCGTGGTGCTGGTGGCTGCAGTGCCGCCCTGCGGCACGCCCCCCGCCACACACGGCCTCCTCGCCGCTGCAGCGCACCTCTCCAACATCTTCGAAAACCGCCACCGCAACCTGCTGGAGCAGCAGGCAGGCGAGGAGCAGGATCAGCGCCAGCAGGACGCAGCCATGTCCTCCCAGCAGGTCCTGCGAGACAGCGACACGCAGGGGCCTCGCATGCCTCCGACGGACGCCGAGTTCATCCCGTTTGAGTCGGCAATACGCGCCACCCTCTTCGATGCATCTGCCTCACTCCCAGGCATGGCCCGCGGGGCGGTGGTGCCCGGCACGCTGTGCGCCACAGCCTTCAACGTCCTCTCTGGGGCGAGCATATTCGACTTCACCAACCCTGAAGCCGTGGCGCCCCCGCTGCACGCCCCCGCGGGTGACGCCGTGCGGCACCCCTTCGACACAGGCATCACAGCCTCCGATTGGTACCTCCTGCGCGGCCTGTATGCTCCGGGGAGCGGGGTGCTGTGGCGGGCGGCGCAGCAGATGTGCCTGAAGCACCACAGCGAAATGGCGGGGAAGGTGGAGCGGATCACCTTTGTGGGTGCTGCCGGTGCGGAGGTGGACTGTGTGGTGCGGCTGGAGCGGGTCCTGCAGGCGGGCGAGGTTGTGGTTGCGGCGGTCGCCGCCTTCATGTCGGGGGGCGGCGCGGGGGGGAGGTGCGCCAAGCCTGCCGACTACCTCGATGCCTTTGCGGTTTCGTTCCCCCTGCGGAGCGTCGAGAGGCGTGAGATCGCGCCCGACTCCCAGCAGCACCGCGCCTTCGAGGCCTCCACCTCCGGCATGCAAGCCCTTCCCAAGCCGCAGCAGCATCAGGATGTTGGTAGCGGTGGTGGAGGTGGTGCGAAGCCACCCGCAGCCCTCAGACCTGCACCACCCCCAGGTGGCAACCCACTGCAGGTTGGTGGGTCGCCTTGACGCGGAGGGTGGGGGTGGAAGGGGGGGCTGGGGTGGGCATGCAGTGGTGAAGGAGGGCGAGGGAGGGGGGTGGGGATGGGGAGGGGGTGTCATTCAACTCTCTCTTTCGCTGCGGTTAGCCTTCGTTCCTTACCCCACCCCACCCCTTCTCGCTGTGAGAAGGCGGCCCAACGAAATGACTAAACCTTGCCCCGTTGGCACAAAAGGCGGCGAAGCGCGACAGCTGCTTTCCAATAGCCTGCAAAACGAACTCTGTCCGCAGGCCAAACAGCCAAACCCCCCCCCCCCCTGGGCAACAGACCTGGACACTGCCGGGTTGCCGGGGAGGGGCACTGACACACCACCGCAGCCTGCCAGGGGGCATGTGAAGTGTTTGCAAAGAGGAAAGGAGCCCCCCCCCCCCCCCCCCGCACGACACTATTTTATCGTTTCCTGATTTGGCGACTTGGGGTACGCCGAACTGAAACGAGGGGGCCATTCCCATGGCTCCAGGGTGCAACGGCGTGCATGGTGTGTATGGGGGGTGGGTGGGGTGGGGCGTTTGTGTGCATTTATCGGAGCGCCTCAACACGGGCTCTGCGCTCTTCACCATGGGGGAGGGGGGGCGCGGTACAGGAGGGGAGATTGTGTAGAAGCGCCAAAGCAGGGGCGTTTGAAACTTTCCTGTGGCAAAAAGAGAGGTTCGTGAGGGGGGGGCGAGGGTGCGTGTGTGGAGCCCGAATCCCGAGGGGAGCGGCCCGTCTCGGAGCACGCCCCCCCCCCCCCCCCCTAGCCTAGGCTAGGGGGGGTCAAATGCCACCCTTTTACGTGGACAAACACGATTTTTCAAAAAACCGGCGCAGAGGCCCCAAAGCCCCCGTAAACCCTCCAAACCCCCCCAGATCGGTCCGGAAACCCATCGAACCCCACTTTTCCACCATTCCGGGCACCTCAGGTGCCCGAATTGGGGTACCTAAATTTTGTGCCACCGTTTGGTACCGTACAGTGCCACTGTGTGGGAGGTTGGAAAAGAAAATGCCCCAACACACCACATCTGAGGGTTGCAATGCATGTTGCTTGCCAACCACGTCATCCGGTGGGTGTCAGGCGCTATGTAGGTGGCATTAGCCAGGTCTTCGATGTGTTCTGGCTTGTATATGTACCTCCCTGCCACCATGCACCGGGAGGCTGCCTGTAGGTACGGAACAGTCCAGATGGTCGTGTGATTCCTGTGCAGCAGTGCTCCACAACCGGGATGTGTTGACAACGACTGTTGCAACACGAGCTGTACATTCCGGGAACACATGAAGTGCGCTGTCGTGGTACCCATTGTGCCAGAATTGGTAGTTGCTGCGGTCTACTTTGCCTGGCCCAAGAGCACTGGTACTGAACGGTGCAATATGCGTGGCGAGGTGAATACAACGGAAGCGCGCAAAGTCAATACAGCTCTCGGATGGCGGGTGGTGGTGCCACTAGTGTGTGACGTTCACTCGAGGATACAACGCATCACAATGAATCAGCAACCGTGGACCGAGTACAATACGCTCTCTGTGGCTGGTGTGGGGGACAAAGGCAGTGCCTGTGCCGCAGGCAGGGAGGTATATATACAAGCCAGAACACATCGAAGACCTGGCTAATGCCACCTACATAGCGCCTGACACCCACCGGATGACGTGGTTGGCAAGCAACATGCATTGCAACCCTCAGATGTGGTGTGTTGGGGCATTTTCTTTTCCAACCTCCCACACAGTGGCACTGTACGGTACCAAACGGTGGCACAAAATTTAGGTACCCCAATTCGGGCACCTGAGGTGCCCGGAATGGTGGAAAAGTGGGGTTCGATGGGTTTCCGGACCGATCTGGGGGGGTTTGGAGGGTTTACGGGGGCTTTGGGGCCTCTGCGCCGGTTTTTTGAAAAATCGTGTTTGTCACCCCCATTTGACCCCCCCTACCCCCCCCCCCCCCCCCCCTCACACAATCCAGCCCACTTTTGCCATCAAACCCCCACCCGCCCCAAACCCTGCATGCCAAATCCCTTGTGAATCCCCCGCACCACCCCACCTGCAGGCACCCCCCCCCCCCCCCCACCCCCCCTTCTTCGCTTTTCTTGGTGTTTCCACACCCCCCACCAACCCCCCCCCCCCCAACCACACCACACACACTGCCCCCCTGATGTCTCTCCTGCTGTGCCACCCCGGTGATGGCATCTCACTAGCTCTGGAGGCAGCCCTGCCGGCACTGCCCGCCCTGGCTGCTGTGTCTGAGGCGATCGCCTCCGCCTCGCGCGACGGACTCCAGGCCTCTGAGTCCGCTGCACGGCGGGATGTCGCACTGGAGGAGGCGTGCGACCGCCAGGTCGCCCACACCATCGCGAGCCAGGTCCACCTCAGCTCGCAGCTCCTCGACCCCCGCGGCGGCGACGCGCAGCTGCAGGAGCTGCTGCTGATGGAGGGCGTCAACCGCAGGCTGCTGCAGGCCGAAGCGGAGGGGTGCGCGACCGCATCCGCAGCACTTCTCCGCAGCACCTTCGAGGCAGCCCACTGCGTCCGCATCCAGCGTTGGTTCCGCTGCCACGCAGCGCGGCAGGAGCTGATGCGGCGCGCATCCGCCAAGCGGAGCGCCTTCTCCACACGCGACGCCTCAGAGAGGCGCAGTACCGCATGCCTCGACATCCAGAAGACCTTCCGGGGTCACTGCGCGAGGCAACGGGTCAAGGCACTCCGCCGCGAAAACCACCTCGAGGTTGTGCAGACCGAAGAGCAAGCCGCCATCGAGCTCGCCGCAGAGCTGCTCGCCGTGCCTGAGAGGATATTCGGTGGGCTGCCCAACCCCCGCTTCGACCTGGATGCGCTGCACGCCAGGCTGGCGCATGCGGAAAGGCACAGCAGCCTGCAGCCCCTCCTCACGGCGCACATCCACCACGAGCTGCTGCCCTGCTCTGCGGCCCTGAGGGGCCGCGAGAGGGTGACCTACCCCAAGGTGTTGGTGTGGCAGAACTGGTGTGCCTCCCTCGAGTGCCTGCTGGGGTTCTTCGGGGACATGCTGGAGCCGGTGGGGCCCGAGCTGCTGCTCTGCGCTGCGGCGCATGCGAGGTATGACGTGGTGCATTACCTGCTGCGGAGGGCGGTGGACCCGCTGTGCCTGGGGGCGGAGCGTGGGTTCTGCTTCAACAGCGCGTCGCCTCAGATGCTGGCCTGCTATCTCCCGCCTCCCAGCGCGGCGTGTTTGGCGAAGTCTGATGAGGAGATGGTGTGCGACAGGCTGCAGGTGATCCAGCTGCTGGCGGAGACGTGTCCCGAGTCGCTGCACCACCGCAACGAGCTGGGTGCCACCTGCGTGCACTATGCGACAATCGCATGCCAGCCGGGCGTGTTCGACCTGCTGGTGGAGATGGGGGCTGACCCCATCCAGTGCGATGCCCACAAGCGGACCCCCGTGCACTACCTCTGCGCCTTCCCGCATCCCGACGAGGAGGTGGCCTGCAGCATGCTGGTGCATCTGGTGCGGTCCCACTCGCTCCCCGTCAGCCTCGTGGATGACTGGGGCAACACGCCGCTGCACTACGCGGCACGTTCGATGTGCGGCAGCAAGCTTGTCGTCACGCTGCTCAACCTCGGTGCCTCGGCAAGCAAGGCCAACCGGCAGCGACTCTCCCCACTCGACATAGCGGAGTGCCTGCGCGACGCGGCTGCGCCTGGCAAGAACCCCCTGGAGCAGGGGGGGCCGCAGCTGTCGCGCTGCGTGTATGCACTAAAGTACCACGACCCCCCCGAGAGGCAGCGCCCTGGGAAGCGCTGCCTGAAGCCGAAGATCGAGCTTGCAGCCTCACACGGTGTGGACAGCAGCCTGGCGGACCTCACACAGGATGTGGCGGTGGAGGGGTTTGAGCCGACCGTGGGAACGGTGCGCTCCCTGAGGAGGAAGTCGGACATCACGCTGAAGGCTGCTGTGTACGGCGATGCTGCCACGGATGTGACGTACGGCGAGCACCTCGAGGAGCTGTGCAGACGCAACGGGCTGCGCCCGTCGGATCCCCTCCTTGCCGCCACGCGCAGCAAGCACGCCTCTCTGGCCCATGGGGTGCACGTCATCAGCGTCGGCAGCGCCTACTTGGGTGCGAAGGTATGGCGCGGTTGCGGGTGGGGGCGGGGGGGGTCGTCTCTCTCGGTTGCCCCCTCCCCAAAACCCCCTGCCACCCATGCACTGCAAACCCGCCCGGCGTGTTGTTTCTCTCTGCTGCAACATCTCAAATCTGCTCGCAACCTCCCCCAGGAACGCCCCACACCCACACCCCCCCCCCTGCAGTATGCGCTCATCCTCGTGTCGCTGGTGGAGCGAGCGCACTCCCTGCGGGGGCTTGACGTCTCAGGCATCGGGCTGACGAACCACCACACCCTGCTCCTCCTGGACGCCCTGCTGCAGGAGCCGCACCGCGACCTGGCGGCCTTGGACCTGCGTGGCAGCACGATGGGGTTCAAGGGTGGCCGCCTGCTGCTGAGCGTGGTGGAGGCGTGCCCCAAGCTGGTGCGTGTTGGCCTTGACACGACAGCCGATGCGGGCGCATCGACCCTCAACAAGATACGGGCAGCTCTGCTCAGCCGTGGTGGATCCCTGCAGGCGCCCACCGCGCAGGAGTGGCGGCTGGTCGCCAAGATGGGCCGCATCACCACCGCGATCTGAGGAGCTGACACAGCGTGTGGATGGCTGCGCCGTAGCCTGGGTTGGCACCCCAACATATTGCCCCCCTCCCCCCCCTGCACTTCCGTGCAGGGGGGGGCACTGTGTGGACCATTTCATGCAGCGCAAGCCGTGGCTGTTGCAGCATGAGGCAAGCACAGCAGCAGCTGCAGAACCACCTTTTGTTGTTGAAGGCTCTCGCCGTAGATATGCCTTTCCGTGTCTCGTGCTGTCCTCTCTCCCACCTCCCCACCCCCACCCTCTCTCACGTCGTGCTGGTAGAGCTGTGTGTCTATTGCTTCAAAAGCAGTCATGCCACACACACCCCTTGTTGAGTGCGGGTCGTGCCGAGAGAGACATTTCTGTCTGCCGCACACTTGATGCTGCATCCGCGCCGCACATACACCCACACCCGCGAGGGGGTGGGCGGGGAGTGGGTGCAGCGATCCGCGCAGGGTTGCCCACTCAAAACCACTATCACTATACACCCACATCCACACCCGCCCTCGTCAGCCACACCATGGGACACGGGGTGCTTCCCGCAGGTGTCGACAAGAAGGTGCGCATACCGGGCGTGGTGTTGGCACGCCTGCTGCAGGGTTGCGGCTCGGAGAAGTCGGCGCAAGGCTTTCTCCTGGGCACGAGGTACACAGAGTGCACCATCGGCGACAATGACGCCGACAAGGAGGTCGGGGTCTACCACGTGTCGTCGGTGCTGTTTGCCCCAGCTTCAAAGATGGATGCGCTCGAACACACCGCTGCCGTGAGGCCCCCCCCGAACAGCCTCGGGTGGTTCCACGTATGCCGGCCTCCTAAGGCCTGAGGGGTCTGGGGTGGAGGGGGCTTCCCGCCACCTTTCTCGTTTGTCCTCCTGGGATCGCTCGAAATGGGAGGGGTGCTTTCATGCAAGGGCCAGGCCTTTTCTTGAGGCCACAAAGGGCGTGGGAACAATGAAGACGTTTTGGTGTGATTTGAAACACGATTCTCATTTTGAAATGCCCCACCCCTATCCCAACAGGGACGTCGCGTGGCGATGCTGGCACCTTCTGCCTACGAGGAAGCGATGACCGCACGCTATAGAGCAGGCGCCCCTGCGTTCCTCTTCGGGCTGCTGACGGAGAAGAGAGAGGCGGACGAGGGGGTGCGTGGCACGCTCTCCTTCGGCTTCACATTCTTCGAGGCGTCGTCTGAGGACCCGATGCGCCCAGTTCCTGTGGAGGTGCTGAACCTGCAGCAGAGCAGCTACAAGGAGTATGTCGACAACGAAATCGCCCTATCACTTCACAGCTACAACCGCTCTGATGAATTTCCTTTCGTTTGTTGCGTTGACGCTTCATACACACAAAACCCTGAACTGATCACACCCTGATCCTGATGAAGGGTGGGGTTCGTGTATCGAGCACGTTTGGTTGCAGCTGTGGTGGGTCGCTTTCCGCTCACACGAGTGTGCTTAACCCTTTAAGACCGAAGGCGCAATATATTGCTTGTGCACTTTGGGTTCACATTTTGTTGGGACCCATTTTTGTCTTTTTGGCAAACCCTGGGCACCATGAAAATGGTTTGGACAGTTCTTTTCACGACAACAAAAATCGACGAGATATCTGTCTGTCGGTTGCCCGCCGTCACCTCGGAGAATCTGGGCCCAGGTCGGTTTTTCAGGTGAAAACAGCATTCTGGGCCCTTGGCTTTCTGTGCACACCCCAACAAGGTTTGCCGGGGGTCTTTGTGCCCGACCCTGGCCATCCGGTAAAGGGGACTCGAGAACCTTTCTAAGGAAGCAAGACCCGCCCAGATACACCCCGATGTGGTGCACGTGTCAACTGAAGGCAATGGAGTGCGTGATCGCCAATTCCTCGCCTGTCAAATGTATGGGTGATATCTTCGACCGGCTTTGGGCCGTGCCCAGTTCTGCCCAGATGGAGCCAAGCTAAACTGGATCTACCCGGGGATAACGTATTCGAGGTACTTCCGCTCTTCCGTGCGCAGTTGCAGCACATAGGTCTGTCACACTACGGGCCGAAGGGTGCGTCCTCTATGCGACATCTGGTCGCGGGAGGGTCGACGGACACTGCCTATCAGCAGCGACATCACGTGGTAGTAGAGCGAGCTCCACAGTGCTGGAGGGTCACAGCTTTACACGAACACCTCTCGCTGGTTCAGCACTGCTGCGAAGCGCAACAGTTGCTCTTGCAGCCGTCTGAGAGACTTACTGCGTGTGATTGACGAAAAGCCTAATTTCGGGTGTTTTCCCACGGTTTCAAAGGGAAATAGGTACTGAACATAGGCAAAAAACCGGAGTGCCCATTCAGAGGCTTCATACTCAGTCTTTTTGAGCGAACTTTTTTTTTCGTCGATGCAATTTGACTCATTCTTTCCAATAACGTCATCCTCGGCTGACTTTTTGGGGAGCCCCGGCACGCGAAAATTTTTGCTTTCGAAAACCTGCCATTTTTTTACACAAACAATCTTGCTTGTGACAGTAAACAATAGGCTGTTGGCAGCGTGCAGTGCAACATACATAATTCCATGAACAGATATATTGCATAGTGCGCACAAACAAAAATGTCCGATAGGGCCAAGTTCGACCTGGAGCTGGTTGACTGGAGCCGCATCCCCTCGGTGGAGTACCCAGCTGACGCCGCCCCGGCCTCCACCTCGACGGACTGCGTCCTCGTCCCCTCGTGCGAGACCCTCCACGATGGGGGCACGCATTGCAACCGGTGTGGATGTCGTGGTTCGGTAGAGTGTCTGGAGAAGAGGATTCCCGACCGCGATGATCGCGTTCGCCTGCTGCCACGGGAGGGGACGAGGTGGGTCTGTCCGCCCTGCGCCTGGGAGGTGCACCAGAAGAACAAAATTCACTGTTTGTTGACCGTGCAAAAAAAGAGTCATTTTTTTCGGGGACAAAAAATGGCCATCGTGTAATCTTTCAGTCAAACGCATTCATTTACGGCCAGGGTCGGGCAGAAAAACGAAAATTGAAGCAACTTGGTGTCCAAGGAGAAAAATGGGCCAAAATGGCTCAAAATCGCCTTCGGTCTTATAGGGTTAACAAAAATAAAGCGGCGGGTGGGTGTTGGGTCGGGAAGCAAATGCCCACACCATTCAGTAAACTTGTTTAAGCACAGTGGTTACGCAGTTTTGGAAACGCAAAAACAATTAAACCCCCCTCCTGCATAATCTTAAATAACGCATAATATTAAATATCGCATAATATTAAATACCGTATACGTAAATATTATGGAACGTAAATATTATGGAACGGGCCCATTTTTGGCCGGTCCGTTCCATAATATTTACGTTCCATAATATTTACAGGGCCAGTTGGGGACTCGGTGGTGAGGACGGCTTGCGTCAGGAATCGCGCGAAAAGTGCACGAGTAGGTCCCGTCAGGGACTCTGTATGCCGTCCGATCACCTGGTCCAAGTCCCCGAGTCGCAGAAAGCCCTGTAAATATTATGGAACGAAAAAAATCTGGAACGCCAACCCACCAGCGTTCCAAAATATTTACGTTCCATAATATTTACGTTCCATAATATTTACGTTCCAAAATATTTACGTATACGGTATAACGCATAATATTAAATATAACTCATAATATTAAATAACTCATACCTGGGACCCCCCGTGTATAAGTCCCCCCCCCTTACCCCCGTGTTTAAGTCCCCCCCTGGGGGTCTGGCAGGGGGGGGACTTAAACACAGGGGGACCTAAACACGGGGGTGGGCTGGTCTGGAGGGTCATCAGGTGGCCCCTAGGCCCTCCAGGTGCTGTCTGAGTCGAAAAGTGGGGTGCCAAAAGTCCATCCGGACCGGAATTACCCCCCTACGACAGCAGAGGAAGAGGTCTTCTTGGTCTCCACTGTGCCACCCCCGTGTTTAAGCCCCCCCTGTGTTTAGGTCCGCCCCCCCCGTGTTTAAGTCCCCCCCGGCCGAAAATCGCCTCCAGGGGGGGGACTTAAACACGGGGGGTCCCAGGTAATATTAAATAGGGCGTTTTTGGGGGGTTTTTGGCCGTTTTTTTCGGCTACCTACCACCCCCCGTGTATATGTCACCCCCCAAAAGGGGTGTGTTTATGTCACCCCCAAGCGGCCCTGGCGGGGGGTGACATACACTAACCTACCACCCCCCGTGTATATGTCACCCCCTAAAAGGTGTGTTCATGTCACCCCCCTCCCGATTTTTGCACCTGGGGGGGGTGACATATACACGGGGGGTGGTAGGTAGTAGGCCAAAAGAGGTCATCTCCGGGGACGCACAGCGTCTGTACATGACGTAGGTGACTGAAAAAATCCTATTTTCAGCACCCGTTGTTCGCTAGCGGTTGTTTGCGAGTCCTGGTAGCAAACAGCCCAGTACTCATAATATTAAATATCGGCCCCCAAAACTCATAATATTCAATATAACTCATAATATTAAATATACCTACCCCCCCCCCGTGTTTAAGTCCCCTATCCAAACGTCAAAATCGGGGCCAAGGGGACTTAAACACATCGGAGGGGACTTAAACACGCCTGCCACCTGTTTCCTGAGGGAACCGGGGAGAGGCCGGATTATATCGATTCCGAGGCACATCTGGACAGATTCTGGGGACCTGGGTGCTGGGGCTTCAAACCCCTTTGCCTCTCACACTGCTTCAGGGCCACCCTACTCTGCCAAGCACTGCCCATAACCACTGACTTGGGGTGGTCAGGCTGCCAAAGCTGCAGGGCAAGCAACCCAAGGGGGCCTGAAGCGCAAGAGATGTCGTGCCTCAGGGGTTGATGCTAGCCCTGGGAGGTGTCAAGCTTTCCGCTAGATGTCCCATGGAAGATGGCATGTCCCCTGGGCCAACCGACGTTCTCCCCTGGGAGACGGGACACACGGCGGGTGCTCAGGCGGGGCCAGCTGGGGGTGGCAGTATGGGTGGCGTGGGGATCCGAGGGCGCTGAGCACTGGCACACTGCGGCCCTCGCCACTGCTAGCTGCCCTGCTGTGCCGCAGAATTGATTCCCGACCCCAGTGCGACAAGAGGGGCACGCTGGCGCACGACCTGCATCGCACAGCGAGGCTGTGGATGAGGACGAGCGACGTGACCCGGACTGCCCCCTGCGGGGCAGTCCGGGCCACGTGCGGGTATCCGAAGCCCCCAGGCTCCCTCCCTGGCCTCCACACGTGCCTCACATCCTGGTGGTCCGCCAACGGACACCTGGAAAAATCGAGAAAAAATGCCCCCCAACCAAACTACTAGACCGGGGTGTTTAAGTCCCTTCGGGAAAATTGGCCGCCGAGGGGACTTAAACACATCATATGGATAGGGGACTTAAACACGGGGGGGGGGTAGGTACGCATAATATTAAATATTCTATATTTAATATTATGCGGGAGGGGGGTTTACATACGGAAAACCGCACGTGCCGTTTTTTTCAGTTGAAAATTATTGCGGACGGCACCCACCCAGGACTTGGTCACTAGGCGGGCACACGCTACATGGGGGGTCTGGGGGGCGGAGCCCCCAGCCACCGGAGGCCACGGTAGTGAACATCTGTTCATTGTGGTCGTACAGATTCTGTGTGAATTGGCTGCGTCCTCCTGAGACTACTGGAGTGGTTGGATTCCCTGACCTTATGAGATCGGAGTACGAGACGCACACTACAGGGGGGTCTGGGGGGCGGAGCCCCCCAGCCGCCGGAGGCCACGGTAGTGAGCATCTGTTCCTGCAAAACCTCATCGACGTCGACCATCGACCCGGTGTAACGCTAGTTTAGCGTCGCCCCAGTGTATATGGTTTGACGCTTGGTTGACGTTCGGAGGGGGAGGCGGGGAAAATTACCCAGGCACATGCGGAAATCCGCATGTGGAAACCGTACGTACGGATTTCGCCAAAAAGCGCCCTATCACTTCACAGCTACAACCGCTCTGATGAATTTCCTTTTGTTTGTTGCGTTGACGCTTCTACACACAAAACCCTGAACTGATCACACCCTGAGCCTGATGAAGGGTGGGGTTAGTGTATAGAGCACGTTTGGTTGCAGCTGTGGTGGGGCGCTTTCCGCTCACACGAGTGTGCTTAAAAAAAATACCCTACGGAAATCCGCATGTTCCGCATGCGGAGCGTAACCACTGTTTAAGCACCTTCGGTGCGACTAGGGAGTCAAGGGAGGACTAGAGAAGACGACTTCCCTGTGCGTATTTGTTTTTCTACCACTTGCATCAACAGTTTTCTTGCAAGGTTGGAAGGGGGGCGAACGGAACAAACACCACCCTTCATCAGGCCAACGAGTGGTGTTTTGCTCCCTGCCTTCGCCCCTCCGTACGTCAGCTTTTGCACTGAACGGTGCCTAATGCAACGGAAAAGCGGTGGCTGAGTTACCCCCATCTCCCGCGAGATGCGTTTTTGATATTGATGTTTTGTGTCTTATGTCCGACCGAAGACTCCCACCACACCACCACACCACACCACACCACACCCCCTCCCGTAGGTACGACCTGTGCCGCCGCCTCAGCCACGGCCACCTCCGCCACCCCGACGGCGCAGCGCTGCGGCTATCCCCTGCCGCGTCGGACCTTGCAAAGGAGGCTGTGGCATACGCCCAGGAGAACGTGCGCCGCATCACCGAGAAATGCCAGGATGCCACCGCAAAGCGGGGCCAGCTGCCACCCCCACCCGCAGCACCGGATGCAGCCTTCAGGCTGAAGGCCTGCCTCAGGCGCTTAGGCGGCAGCAGCATCCACGAGGCGTTCCAAAGGGTGATGGACCTGCTGCTACAGCAGGAGGCGGCTTTCCGGTGCGACACCGTAGCGGAGTACACCAGAATAGGCGAGGAGGCACATGCGAGGCACAGCTCCACAATACAGAGGCTGCGCGCTGAACGGCAGGCCAGGCAGGACGCTGAGAACAGACTGCGGGCTAAGGAGAGGCAGGAGAGGCTGGATCAGGAAGCGGCTGTTCTGGCAGCCCAGCAGGCCTCCGCCGCTCCACCCTCCGGCAGCAGCAGCAGCAGCAGCGGCGCTGCCCCTGCTGCTCAGCAGGGGCAGGCGGGCCCAGCGCCTGGGCACTCTGCTGCTGGCCCTGCCAGAAGAGGAGGGAGCTCTCCAAAAGGCCCGACCCCGCGGGCAGACCCAGCGCTTCCGAATGGGTGGGGTGGCGGTGGTGGGGGTGCCGGTGCATCCGGGCCAGAGCCCTCAGGGTCTCCGCAGGGGCGGCCTGGCGGCGGCGGGGGCGGCGGCAGCGGCATGCCTGATTTTATTTCGTTCAGCCCGGAGGGCGGGAGGAAGGACCCGGTGGCGGAGAGGGGGGGCAAGGGTGCCTGCGATGCTGATAAGAAAGCGGATATTCTGTCGATGTTGGACGTCAGGAGTGTGGCGGGCGTGCCGCAGAGCTCTGCCCCGGCGTTCTTTGATGCGCCGGACGGGGGTGTGGAGAAGGGCGCGCATGCAGGGGAGGACGAACCCCCAGTCTTCTTTCAAACGGGGCCGCCGAGCAATCCCCCAAGCCGTGTTGATGACAAGATCTTCAAAGATCTGAAAGTCAAGGGGCAGGACAAGGATTGGGTATGTTTGGAAGTTCTTGCCCCGCCATAGTTTTGGAGGGAGATCTTGTGTTTGTGTGTGCAGGGCGGTGGGTGGGTGCTTCGGTGTGTTGTGTTCACCCCACGCGCATCCTCTTTTGATATTTCTTCACCCCCCCCCCCCCCAGGGCAGCAAGCCGCACCCTTCAGCGAGCAAAGAGAATCACCAAGATGCAGCCGCGCAAGAGGGTATTGATGAAGCAGGCGACACCCGGATGGCGGGTGCAGAAGAGTAGGCGGGGGGGGAAGCGATCAATTCAACCTTCGCCGAAACCCCCACCCACCCACCCCCCCCACCCCGCGTCGCCGCCTCGTTTGTGCTGCGAGGGGCTTCTCAGCCGACAGACACACCTGCACCTCAGTGGTTCTGTTGGCCTTCCCCTTTCTCTTGGAAGAAGGGGGGTCCAGTGTGGGGGGGGAGGAACGAACTAGAACACTATCGACACATGTCAACCCACGCACTCAACACGGGGGAATGGGGGGGGGGGGGTTGTGGTGAAACGCACACACGGGAAGGGAGAAAATAGCGCTTTGTCAGGGCTCACTCGGCTCGCCCTGAAGCAGCGATGCCTGCAGTCTGGATTGCCTGCGCAAGGGAATGGTACTCTGCACCCCACTCTTGCCACACAGGCGTACTTTTTTTTGTGTGGCCTCACGCAATGAAGGAGGAAATGGAATACAGAGAACGCATGATTTGAGTGTACGGCACGCGGTCGTGCCGTTATTGCAGAGCCACATCTCACCTCATCACAGGTCGAGGTGTGTGCGTTTCACCACAACCTGTGTGCATATGATGTGCGCGAAGATATCCTCGGTGGTGCGGGTGGTGCCACTTTTGAAGACACTTGCCTCTGCGAGCGGCTATTTTTTGTGAGGTGCTCTCGCAATCGACGAATACCCGCTGGTTCCTTCTCTCCCCTTACTGTTTTGCATACGACACAAAGTTTCATTGCCAGTGTAGGCATGCCCCCGCAGACGTGCTGCGAAGAAGCTCTATCCCACGGCTAATACGATGTGTTAGCCGAGGTGTGCCTTTTCTTGCCAGTGTGGCAGAATCCGTTTTTTTAAATTGTGTGCTGAGAGCAGAGGCCAACGTTATGCCAGATGGATGTGCCCCTCACCCACGCCCGCCCCCTCCCCCCCACCACAAACCCACTTCGCGCACAGATGAGTGCCTTGACGTTTGATCATGGGAACCAAAGAACGTTTTTGCATACCATCACAGCCTAATTGCCCACACAGTACAACAACACAACACGGGCCGGAAAAAACACTGGATTTCAGACACAACCTGCATAACGCATCATAGTGAAGGGTGATCATTCTTGTGCTCCCTTCAAATTCGATTTCATTACCCCCCCACTTCGCGGGGGTACCTACCCCCGATTTAACTACCCCTCAAAAAGGCGCAGTGCTGACGTGCGGGAGACCACCGTGCACACCCCCACCCCCACCTCACCACCACCCCCGCAGGACACAACACAGGACCGGGGGAAACGATGGACCCCCCTGCTTCTCCCTCCTCCGACAGCCCGCCGCAGACCCCGCCCACTGCACCCACCGCGCCGCGCGCTGCTGGGAGCGCACCGCAGGCAGCACCGCCAGCCCCTGCTGCCGGCATCCGCCCCAACAGCAGCAGCAGCAGCAGCGGGGGCAACGCCTCGGCAACCGCACCGCAGGCAGCACCAGCAGCCGCAGCGGCACCCGGCACCCACATGCCCCGCAACAGCGAAGCCGGAAGCGCGCCGGCAACGCCATCATCTCCCCCCGCATCCGCAGGGGCACCGCAGCCCCTCGGGGCAGGCGCTGCCGAGGGGGAGGGGGCACACGGCGTGTCTTTTGCAGCTGAAGGGGGCTTTGCAGCGGCACCCCTGGGTGCCGAGGCCTCCGCGTCGTGGGGGGATGAGACGGCGGAGCCACCGACCCCAAGCGCGCCGATCGCCCCGTCCGCGCCGATGCCCGAAGAGGATGAGGAAACCGCAGAGGATATGGACGGGCTGTGGCTTAAGGGCGGGGAGTGGTACGTCATGATGGATGGGCACATCGCCACATCGAAGGGGCAGTCCTTTTCGCTCAACGAGAGGACTGCGGCGTGCGCTGCGCTGTGGAACTCACGCGAGTCCTACTCGCGCCTGCAGCTCGACCAGTTTGTCGACACCGGGGCGTCGATTGCTGTGCCGGAGGACACCCCTTTTCAAAGGTGCCTACCCTCTTACACACAGCGGCACGCCGACAACGCAGGCCGCCCAGCGAAGGTTGTCAGCATGGAGTGCGGCAAGGCGGTCCTTCAAGTGGAGCCTGGGTGTAACCTGACCTTCGACATCCGTGCCTTCCCGCTGAACTTGGGTAGGAGGTGTTGGAAGGGGTGCGACCTGAAGGGGGAGGTTTCCGGGGTGCGGCTCAACTTCAACTGCGATGGGTGCGCGCAGACGCTGCCGACAGGGTCCCCGGTGATGGGGTGCCGTGGGCACGACTTCGACCTCTGCATGCGGTGTGCGGGGTTCCAGATCGAGGTTGATGGATGCCGTGTCTTCCGCGGGCCCACCCACCCCAAGCGGAACGACCCCTCCCCTGGGGTGGGCACTGCCACCGCCAACCCTGAGGTAGACGGCGGGTACAATGTGGTGTGGGGTGACGGCACCACCGAGACCTGCAGGGGAGCTCCTTTTCAGGACCTGATCCCGACGTACAATGTGGACGTGAATGTGGTTGGAAATTTGGCACTCCTGCAGTCGAACACCGAAGAGTATTCGGAGGAGGTGGGCATCCGCCTCATCCGCACCAACGACAGGTATGAGGTGTCGGACGACGGGAAGCAGGTCGCCTGCAGGCAGGCCGGGGTTCAGTCGCTCGTCAGCAGGGAGGTGTTCGCCACCGCGGACATTGTCCCGAAGTTCCACGTCCAGATCGGGGAGGTCACCGGGCGGGTCTCCGTGGGGCTCTTCCTGGAAGTTCCGGAGGAGTGTGACCAGCACATCGGGCAGGCCGCGCGCAGCATCGCCCTCACGGGGTCTGAGCAGACGTCTGAGGTGTACAACTCGGGGCACGGCACGGGGGCTTCCACCACAGCGCCGCTGAAGGAGGGCGACGTGGTGTCGATGCATATCCTGCAGGGCCGGGGGGACCTCATCTTCTTCGTCAACGGCAAGGCCATCTCGTCTGGCACCTTCAGCTTCCAGGGGAAGTTCCGCTTCGGTGTTGCGCTGGACTCGCCAGGGTCCTCCGTCACAGTGCTGGATTCCCCACCCGCCACCTGCGCGACGTTTGATATTCTTTCCAAGAGCCTTGAATTCGAAGGGTCGTTCTGCTTTATGGACCTCAAGCAGGAGTCTGCGGTGCTGTCCGAAGACAGGAAGTCTGTGGCATGCCCAGCCGATGCCGCATCGAAGCCCACCCTCATCACATCGCAGCTCACGCCTAGCGAGGCGCAGGCGAGCTTCCAAGTCAAGGCGGTGGCCTTCCCGATGGTGATCGGGCTGATCGGCCCCTTCCCTGACTCCCTGGGGCAAGACCTGCTGCTGGGTGACACGCTGATGGAGGGCAGCTTCGGGATCCAGGCGCAGGACACGGGGTGCGCTGTGGTGAAGGACGGCGAGGAGACCTCTCTGACGGAGACGCCGCTTAAGGATGGCGACATCATCACCATCGGGACCGGGGAGGGGCACTGTGGGTTTTACCTCAACGACGAGCCGCTGTTCGCGCTCCCTCTGACCCAGGTGTGCCGGATGGCGGTGACGCTGTCCCCGGGTGCGGCTGTGGAACTGCTGGAGACCCCCCCGGAGCTGCAGGCGAGGCACCGCGTCAACATGTTCCTGACCTCAAACGGCGCGGCGTCCAACAAGGAGCTGAGGGAGGTGACCCTCATGTGGAAGGAGGGGTCCCCCTTCCAGTTTGCCGACCTGCACCCCAGCAGCATCACGGTGGAGGAGGAGGGTGCGCGCGCCACGTGCACCGCTGCCGGGAAGCGCATCTCGCTCACCCGGCAGGCCGTCCCCAGCAGGAGCTCTGCGCTGTGCAACTTCAAGGTGGTGAAGGCGTCCTTCCCGATCCTCGTTGGGATCACGCCGCTCGACCCGGAGGAAATCGGGAGCTGTGCGCTGGGGGACCGCGGAACCCTTGCATTCGTCTGCCTCGCCGACGGCTGCAGCGTCGCGATCGGCGGGAAGACCGAGAAGGTGTGCAGCACTGTCGTGAAGGACGGCGACGACCTCACTGTGGGCCTCACATCCAACGGCAGCATCCTCCTCTACATCAACGGGGGCATTGTCCACGCCCTGAAGGAGGCGACCAGCGCCGCGGTGCGGTTTGCCATGTCGCTGTGTGTTGAGGGCAGCTGCCTGCAGCTGACACCGCCGCCTGCAGATGCCCTTGTTGCGCACGCCGCCGGCGAGATGGTTCTGGGGAAGAAGCCTTCTCCGCAAGACTGCGGTGTCGCCCAGGCGCTGAAGAATGCCTCGCGCAACTACCTCCCAGAGAGGGGCTTTGAGTTCGTCGACCTGCTGAACCACGTGGATGTGGCGGACGGCGTCGCAACCGTGACGGGCGAGCTCAACACGCCTGTCACTGTCCTGACAAGGGACATCGCGACGGTGACGCCAGGCACCGCAGTCATCTCGAGCTACACGGTGGTTTCTGCCAAGCTCCCGATTGCCTTCGGGATGTCGGGCCCCGAGGCAGAGCCTATCATCGGGCACCTCCTCGGTGCGAATGAGTTCTCAGGCACCTTCGGCATCATCTGTGCGCCCAACGGGTGCCTTGTCTCCGTGGATGGAAGCGTCAGGAGCATCTCGGAGAAGGTTCTCGAAGATGGGGACACGTTTGAGATCGGGTGGTCCGACACGGGGAAGGTCCGGTTCATCGTCAACGGCGAGGTGTTCGACATCGCGATCAACCTGAATGGGAACTTCCGCATGGCTGTCACATTCACACAGAAGGATGCCGTCGTTGCGCTGAAGAAGCCTTCCCCTGAGAGCATCGAGCTCTTCTCGAAGGAGAGCACAGTGGACGAATCGCGGGCCACCCTGATGCAGGTCCTCAGCGCCATCTCCTCCGAATACGACCCCTCTGCTGGCTTCCGCTTCCTCGACCTGCTGGACAGTGTCAACATCCACGAAGACGGGTTGGTCGCCTCTGCCCGTGCAACCTGCCCCTGCACCGTGCTGACGGGGCAGCTGCTCAAGGCGGGCACCCCAGCGACCTGCCTCTTCAAGGTGAACCGCCCGAAGTTCCCTCTCGGCTTTGGGGTGACGGGGTCTGCCCCTGAAGGCTTCCCCGGCAGGATGCTGGGGCAGGACGATTTCAAAGACACCCTGGGTCTGGTGTGCATGAGCGACGGGTGCTACCTCGTCAAGGCGGGCAAGATCGACAAGATCCCGGGCAGGCCGGCCATCCGGCACGGCGACGTGGTGTCGGTCAGCCTGTCGGAGGGTGGCGACGTTTTCTTCGACATCGGGGGGGCCCGCATCTCTGCGGATGTGAAGCTGACGGGCACCTTCCGTGTCGCGGTGTCGATGCTGGAAGAGGGCACCAGTGTGGGCATCCTCACATCACGCGACGCCACCGCCATTGCGGGCGAGCTGATGGAGTGGGGCGACTTCCGCGGGACTGTGGAGAAGGCAACAGAGGGACCACGCGCCACGGTGTACAAAGCCCGCCTTGCCGGGAGCCAGAATGTGATCCTCAAGGCCTGCCGTGCTGGGGTGCAGCCCACCGCGGTGCAGCAGGAGGTGCGTGCGCTGCAGCACGCCCGCCACCCGCACATCATCCCGGTGTATGGGTGTGTCCGCACACCACAGGGTGAGTATGCGATAGTCACCGATGCGTACCCCTGCAACCTCGCGCAGTTTATCGGGAAGAGGGGCAGGCGGAGTACCGGCGGTGCCTTGGCATTCCGTATGGTGCGCCAGGTGGCAGGTGCGGTGGAGTTTTTCAACAGGCGGTATGCTCACGGCGGGCTGAAGCCGTCGAACATCTTCGTCACGAGCGGGAACGAGGGGGTGCTGGGCGAGAGTGACTCTGAGGGGAAGCTCCGCAGCCATGCCGGGGCCGACACCGACACGGTGATGTACCTCGCCCCCGAGGTGCTGGAGGGTGGCGAACCGACAGAGGAGTCTGACGTCTACGCGCTGGGGATGTTGCTGCGGTTCGTTCTGGTGGGCAATTCGGACATCAAAGCGGCGTTTGACGCGGCAGAGGGGCCACGGGCAGCCGTGGCGCGCGAGGCGGTGAAGCTCCCCACACCCCAGCGTCTGCCGGAGGTGCTCGAGGTGGTGCTCCAGGCCTGCCTCAGCAGCAACCCGGATGAGCGCCCCAGCTCGAAGGATCTTGCCGAAGTGCTTTTGAAGCTGGACGGAGGGGGCGCCACAGGAACCTCCAAGAGGTGCACGATCTGCTGAGCCAGCAGCTTTTATTGGGAGAGGTTTCCCTCTGAGAACAAGAAGAAGAAGAAGGAAGAGACAGGGACCCCCACTCTGCGCGCCTTGCTGCCCTGGTCGTCTGAAATGGGGCAGTTGTGGAAATCATTGGATGTACGCCCACCCCCCAACCCCTCTCCGCCTGGGTTCAAAGGGCGCCTTGAAGCGCAAAGAAGCGAATTCCATCACCACAACGTCGCGTGCCGCGCTTTGTTACGAGGTGACCAGAAGGTGTCGCCTCCGACGTCGTGGTGTCGAGGTGAGGTGGAGGGGGGGAGGGGGGGAGGGGGGGACCCCGCCACGTCTGTATTTCAAATCCCCCCTGTGTAGGATCATATCTCTACACGGGGTGTGGAGTGCAGGAAATTCCGATCCGTCTCCCTTCTGATTTCCCTTTCTTCCGCCCCCCTCCCACGCACCGCCGCCTCCCACCCCCCCTTCCCGTCCCGTTTCGCATGACTCTCTGAGCAGTTGGCATGCTGCGATGACATCTTCCGCCCAGATCCCATTTTTGCCCCCCCCCCCGCCCCGTCCATGAGATGACCCCATGGCCCCCATCTGTCTATTGTCGCGAGAAATTCTTCGGGGGAAAACCGTTGGTTTCGCGCGGGATACGCATGACTCTCTGTGTGTTGGGTGGGTGTGTGCGTGTCACAACGCAGGGAGGAGACTGCGGCAGAGCAAACCCAATGTTTTTCAGGAACACACCGTCAGACGGACAACCACGAAGTAGGAAAATTTGGTCGCGCGACTGAAGCTTTCTGATTCACACCTTGGTGCCACTCCGTAGGCATCAACACAGCCTTGGTACCGAGGTGTCCCCTCAACAGAACAATAGTTCGGGGCTGGGCTGTTTTGAAGAGTTACTGGGCAGGGTGCCAAGCCAAGCCGAAGGTGAGGGTGTTTCTACACGGTGGACTCCAGCGGCCCTAGCGGGAGTCTGGGAGCGGGAGTCTGAGCGGGTGTCAAAGACTCCCGCTAGCGGGAGTCCAGACTCCCGCTAGCGGGAGTCTATACTCCCGCTAGGGGGAGTCTGACTCCCCCTAGCGGGAGTCTTTTCACCTATTTTCATCCATTTTTCCCATGATATAGTTACAGTCTACTGGCGTGGGGGGTAAAATCATGGTGGAAGAGGGATGGGGAGGGGCTTGTTTTGCTTCTGTCAGTTTCCCCGGACTCTGGACTACCTACCTATCCTCCTGGTAGCGGCTGCACCTGCGGAGGTGAGCGGTTAGAATTTGAGGTGTCAAAGTGCGGCCATCGCCTGTCGTAGTTGTGTTACACCTTGGGCAAGACAAGCCATCCTGCAGGCCTCATCTTCTTCGTCAGAACTGTCATCCCCCTCCTGCTGTGCGCGTTGGTCAAGCGTGCTCAAAGTCGCCTCGGATGACACGAATGGTGTGAAAGTCGCCCCCAGCGGGATTGGCATTTTGCACAAGCAGAGCGATAATTTGCGGTGTCCTTCGGGGAACCGGGACAGGAAGTAGGGCGCGCTGATGGGTTCAACGAGGTCCTGTGTGTTGCAGTGCACAAACCCCTTCTGCAGCTGTGTCAACTGTGTGCAAAGAACATACACAGCCAATCTATGAGCGTGTCGGGTGTGCAGACACGGGCACAGGATGACTTCTCTATACCCGAGGATCCCGTCCTGCGACAGGTGCGCAACCTTCCAAGGCATGCCCGATGCGCGCCGCTTCTCTTCTGCCATCGCAAGATCTCTCTCGTAAGTTGCGGAGCTGGCGATTGTAACGGCATCTTTCTTGCGATGTCCGTTCTCTGCTTCTTCAAATTCGTCGTTGTTCTGCAGAGGCACTGCATCTTCTGGAGCCCACCAATGATGGAGACTGTGTACGTAGGCATTGCGCGTTGATCCCTTTTCGGCATGCTCCATCAACCAGTGAAATATATGCCCTGAGATCCGAGCACGCAAGAAGGGAATCCGGGCTGACTCATCCTTGCATCCCCAGAAGCGCCAGGGGATGTCTGCATACCGGAAATGCATGAGGTCTGCAAGGGAGACAAAGAGGTAGCGGAACAAGCCCTTGTAGGTGTGTCCTGTGACAGGCAAGCACGACCTTCCGGAACTGAGCACCTGTCCCATTCTGCGACACATTCAGTGCAAGGTTTGTACAGGTCTTGTCGAATATTTTTTTGTTGTCTCATCCAGTACCCTGATCAGCCGCATGGCGAGCCCCTTGCAGTCATGGAGTGCTGGGGTGACGTAGCGGGCATTGGGAAGCACACCTGCCAAGAGGGAGGGGTAGCCAGCCTCTTTTATCTCAGAGAGAGTCAGGTGCGGGTATCGATGCACCTGTTGATACCAGCGTTCTTCTGGGATGTCGCACAGTGAGCATCGGTGCCCTCGCCCCCCGCATCGCCTCATTGTTGCCCACTGCTGATCTATACTCCCGCTAGCGGGAGTTGGACTCCCCCTAGTTGAGACTCCCGAAAAGGGTTAAACCCGGTAGTGGTACCCTACCCCCGCTGGAGTCCACCGTGCAAGGCCGGATCAGCCCACGGGTGGGTTTGAGGAAGAAATCTGGGGGGGCAAATTTTGCTGCGACTTCCGGTTTCACCCGGCCGAACTCCAGCATCTATCCAGACCCACGGTGCCAAGCCGTTCGCCCGTGTCGCGATCATTCGCGGCTTCAGGCTGCCCCCGACGACACGTTTGTATCCTGCACCTTGCCATACTTCGCCTCCACCTTGTATATGACGGAGAGCGCCCTCCTTCCGCATCGTTGCGACTTCCCTGACAGCGAACTTATCCATGTCAGGGAAGACATGGCGATGATTGCGTTGGCCACCTGGGTGATGTGCTTGTGGAGCTCCTTGCTCAACACCGTTGCTAGGAGCCTTCTAATGGATCCCAGTGTCAGCACACTGCCCCCTTTTTTAACAGGGAAGGCCGTGCAAAAATCATGCACAATGTTCGTCGCCTCCGCAGCCTCGGGACTCTCTGCGCTCTTCTTCTTCTTAATCGACTTTGCCGCCGGCTTCGCTGCCGGCTTCGTTGTCGTCTTCCCCATTTTTGTGAATCAGGTCTGCGAGCTGGGATGGGTGGAAACGTCCGTTTCGTTTGGTGTGGCTGTACTTCAGTGACGAGTGCCACATTGCATAGGTATCATGGGAAAAATGAGTGAAAATAGGTGAAAAGACTCCCGCTAGGGGGAGTCAGACTCCCGCTAGCGGGAGTTGGACTCCCCCTAGTTGAGACTCCCGAAAAGGGTTACCCTACCCCCGCTGGAGTCCACCGTGTACCAGAGCGCGATTTTCAGCACAAAAAGAACACCATTCCGCGAATTCAGAGCAGCGCCTCCCCCTCTCGCAGGGGTCTCGCAAAGCCACGCGTCTGTGCGAGACACAACCAAAAAAAACTTTGTTGCGGGTCGCGCTTCTCACGTGATTTGCTCGTGCCGCTGTGACTTCATTCACAGTACAGTATTGTTCATCAAGGTGTGCGTGTGACGGGATCGTACAGTGCGTGTCGCATCAGTGATGTTTTCTAAACCATCTTTTGGGGTGGGAAGGGGGAGGGGGAGGGGGGGGGGGGGGCGTGTGTTGCATTCGCTCGAACAGACAGCTTTCGTGGATCCCCCTTTTTCTTCTTCAGATTGGCTCGGTTGAATAGTCCTTTTGGCTGGCGATGCTCCGCGCGAGGTTGTCACAAAAATCATTTGGTTTTTTTTTACAAACGAGCCCCTTGGGTGAGGCCTCTGGTATTTTCGTGCAGAATACTGTTTCTTCAATACACGGTGGACTCCAGCGGCCCTAGCGGGAGTCTGGGAGCGGGAGTCTGAGCGGGTGTCAAAGACTCCCGCTAGGGGGAGTCTGACTCCCCCTAGCGGGAGTCTTTTCACCTATTTTCATCCATTTTTCCCATGATATAGTTACAGTCTACTGGCGTGGGGGGTAAAATCATGGTGGAAGAGGGATGGGGAGGGGCTTGTTTTGCTTCTGTCAGTTTCCCCGGACTCTGGACTACCTACCTATCCTCCTGGTAGCGGCTGCACCTGCGGAGGTGAGCGGTTAGAATTTGAGGTGTCAAAGTGCGGCCATCGCCTGTCGTAGTTGTGTTACACCTTGGGCAAGACAAGCCATCCTGCAGGCCTCATCTTCTTCGTCAGAACTGTCATCCCCCTCCTGCTGTGCGCGTTGGTCAAGCGTGCTCAAAGTCGCCTCGGATGACACGAATGGTGTGAAAGTCGCCCCCAGCGGGATTGGCATTTTGCACAAGCAGAGCGATAATTTGCGGTGTCCTTCGGGGAACCGGGACAGGAAGTAGGGCGCGCTGATGGGTTCAACGAAGTCCTGTGTGTTGCAGTGCACAAACCCCTTCTGCAGCTGTGTCAACTGTGTGCAAAGAACATACACAGCCAATCTATGAGCGTGTCGGGTGTGCAGACACGGGCACAGGATGACTTCTCTATACCCGAGGATCCCGTCCTGCGACAGGTGCGCAACCTTCCAAGGCATGCCCGATGCGCGCCGCTTCTCTTCTGCCATCGCAAGATCTCTCTCGTAAGTTGCGGAGCTGGCGATTGTAACGGCATCTTTCTTGCGATGTCCGTTCTCTGCTTCTTCAAATTCGTCGTTGTTCTGCAGAGGCACTGCATCTTCTGGAGCCCACCAATGATGGAGACTGTGTACGTAGGCATTGCGCGTTGATCCCTTTTCGGCATGCTCCATCAACCAGTGAAATATATGCCCTGAGATCCGAGCACGCAAGAAGGGAATCCGGGCTGACTCATCCTTGCATCCCCAGAAGCGCCAGGGGATGTCTGCATACCGGAAATGCATGAGGTCTGCAAGGGAGACAAAGAGGTAGCGGAACAAGCCCTTGTAGGTGTGTCCTGTGACAGGCAAGCACGACCTTCCGGAACTGAGCACCTGTCCCATGCTGCGACACATTCAGTGCAAGGTTTGTACAGGTCTTGTCGAATATTTTTTTGTTGTCTCATCCAGTACCCTGATCAGCCGCATGGCGAGCCCCTTGCAGTCATGGAGTGCTGGGGTGACGTAGCGGGCATTGGGAAGCACACCTGCCAAGAGGGAGGGGTAGCCAGCCTCTTTCATCTCAGAGAGAGTCAGGTGCGGGTATCGATCGCTTCGATAGTGCCGGCAAGAAGGTCAAGACGGCAAGCAGCATCCCCAACGAGCTTGAGCTGTTGGAGGTGGTCCCCGGGGAGATCGCTAGCGCGCAGCCGACCACGGTGACGTACCGGCTGACAGCCTCGTCTAGTGCTGCGAAGGGGCCCGATCAGCAGTCCGCAAAGTACGAGACGCAAGCCGCTCGGTTCCATGGCAGTCGCGTGCTGAAGTGGGTCGTGACAGGGACGACATTTCTGGCAGGTTGGGCCAGCTCCTGCGCGGGCTCAGGGAGGAAGGCACTCCCGTGGATGCCCCTTCCTGGCTAGGGCTGGCTCGTGTGCTTCGCCCTCTGGACTGTATCCAGCAGCTTGCTCGTCGCTACCCATCCGGTCGGGCGTGGTGGTAGACTGTGACACGCAATGACCGTCGTTGCGAGGCACTGCAGCACAGCAGCAACAGCAGGCGGACATCCGGTGAGGGCACGTGACGCACCTTCCTTCAGGTGTGCCCAGTACTCCCCTGCTACCTTTGCACTCCTTTTTGGCATTGTCTCGTCTCCGAGACTCCTGGTGGGTGATGCTATGTCTCGGGACAATATGAAGGCAAAGACAACTATTCCTGTAATATTCCCATTCTGGGGTGGTGGGGAAGGGGTCGCCCCCCCCTCTCCCTCTGGGGTTTTTCCCTTCAAAAACCGCATTCTCGCATTGTTTGAGTGCATCCGGACCTCATACTTTTTCTCTCGCCAAAAATAGTGGGAAAAAAACCCCATTACTCCTTGGACCACTGAAGGAAAAAGGTGGGTAAATTTATTTTCCCCCCTCTTGATAACTTTTGAGTAAATTTTTTCGGGATCCTGGATCCCTCAATAGTCAATAGTATTTAGCCTACCGGCTGGGGAAGGCCGTGCAAAAATCATGCACAATGTTCGTCGCCTCCGCAGCCTCGGGACTCTCTGCGCTCTTCTTCTTCTTAATCGACTTTGCCGCCGGCTTCGCTGCCGGCTTCGTTGTCGTCTTCCCCATTTTTGTGAATCAGGTCTGCGAGCTGGGATGGGTGGAAACGTCCGTTTCGTTTGGTGTGGCTGTACTTCAGTGACGAGTGCCACATTGCATAGGTATCATGGGAAAAATGAGTGAAAATAGGTGAAAAGACTCCCGCTAGGGGGAGTCAGACTCCCCCTAGCGGGAGTATAGACTCCCGCTAGCGGGAGTCTATACTCCCGCTAGCGGGAGTTGGACTCCCCCTAGTTGAGACTCCCGAAAAGGGTTACCCTACCCCCGCTGGAGTCCACCGTGTAGTGATTCCGTCAAGCAATGTTCTGGTCGAAACCCAGATTTCCTCTCTTCGCCTCTGCAGAAAACTGTGTAATGGAGCGCCACGACATCATAGCAACCGCACCGTGCAGCTTCATTAAAGTGGAAGCTATTGCGGCGTTATTTTCGGTGGATGCGTGCAATGCAAGCAAGTGGCAGGTCCTGAAGTGTGTCAGCGGTATGGAGGCACATTGACCTCCAAGACACACAACATACAAAACTGTATCTTCCTTTTCTGTGTATCGAACTATTTCGTGATGTCACTGTGATCTGCACCCACGTGGCAAGGCAGCAAGCCACTGGCTGGGTGGAAGAGCCCCCTAACCCCGCACCCCCGCGCAGGCATCCCCGAGAGGCCACAACGTGAGAACCGATCCCTATCCTGTTGACACTCAGCCATGTTCGCATCACAGACAAGCAGCCTGAAGCGCTCTGTAAACTAACCCACAGGACGGAGGCTGTGTTTGTTGCGCGTGGAATCGCCCCCAAGAATAAAGAAAAATGACACAGCCCACCAGGCAGAGTGAGGAGGTTGCCACTGGGTTTGTCTGTCGAAAACAGGCTCCATGTAAGGCAGTGCTGTTTCAGCACACCCATGTGCGAGCGGAAGCGGCTTTACCGCAGTGTGTCAACCGGACTGTGCTCTCTCCCCGCCAGGCAGGAATATTTGTTTACCGCAACAGGGATCCTGTCAAGTGCCACAGAAAGACAGCGGGGCGCAGCGCCTCTGGGCAAAAATCGTTCAAAATACGGCTTCGATTTGATTTTGTTTGTCAGGATTTGGGGTGGTTTTGAGAAGCCTGCCCGTCCGACAAAACAAAAGAAAGGCAGTGTAGTGTGTGTGTGGGGGCAATCGCTCTGTGTCAAACTGTGTCACTTTGCATCCAGTGTTGTGATGCAGCTCGCCTTTCTACTTTTTTGAGCGAGGACCCCCCAGTGCTTTATGGCTTTATTATGGCAGCTCCTGTGGAGAGCCGTCCCTACGACTCTAACAAGGAGAGCGGGCAGCAGGAGAGGACCTATCCATGTTGGGCCCTCCGACTCCCTGCATGGAGGTGGGTGGGGTGAGCAAAGCAAATCAAATCAACAAAACTAACGCAACCAAAGGGGGGGGGGGGATCTTCACGCGATTTGCCACACAGTTCACCATCTCACAAGAATAGGGTGAAGGTTCCATCAAACACAATGCGCTCGTCGGCACAGAGTAGGCAGTTCAGGCCCTCCCCCTCCCCTCCCTTCACCGCCGCCAAAGGATTCTTAGGCAATACCAAAAAGTTGAAAGCCGGCCAGCACAGGCCGACAAAGAAACGGTTCGATTCATCGGAGCGGCTGTAGCTGTGAAGTACAGGCCGCTTTCATCTGGCGTGTGCAAACTGATTGCAACCCGGGTGGAGCACAAGAGAGAAGGGCAGCAACGGCAGTTGTGTGTTTCTTCGGACGCTGAACACCACAAAACAAACACTGTGGGGAGGGGGGAGGGGGGAGTCAGATATTGCTCGCCAGTGGGGCAGGGGCCTGCGAGGCGGGCTTCAGGGGGGTCCACTGGTTTAAATTGGCCGGAGGACGGAGGGCAGCTGCGTGCATGATGGTGAGTTCCTTTCTAGCCGTGCTCACCACGCGCCCGTGCCCCCGCTCCGCCGCCCCCGAGCCTAGGCTAGGGCGAGCAAAAGCTCGTTGTGTATTGTGTTAGGGGCTTTGGCGCACAAGCAACGCCTCATCTTTTTCAGCACACTTCGATGTGGGCGGAAAGTGTCGCGTGCTTGTTCGTGCCCTTGTGCTCCTCACTCACGACACCATCATCAGCAGGAGTGTGAGTGTGGAAGCGTCAACGCAAACATATCGAGAATCATCAACACGTAGAAGTGAAAGCTACGACTGACCGAAGAGGAGCGGCATCAGGGAGACAAAACAAGGGGTATCAAGGGGGGTATGGAAATTTAGTCATTCTTAGTCACTTTTAGGCGATTTACGCGCGGTTTTTCGGCTGGGGAAAAGAGAGTAAGATTTTCGAAAAAAATCGATTTTTTCGCAAAAAATCGCATTGTGTCGTAGTCGCGCGTAGTCACCCGTAGTCGCCAGGTCGAGGTTACCAGATTCCATACCCCCCCGGGGTACTGAATTACCGATTTTTCGACATGTCGAAAAAAAAAATTTTGGCCGAAAAAAAAATTTTTTTTTTCGGCCGACTAAACCGAAAATCGGGCCCTCTGGGGTGCCACACCGATATTTTTCGGATTTTTTTCGGATTTTTTTTCGATTTTTTTTGGTTGGGGTGGCCACCAGTCCAGGCTGCTGCCCCAGGGTGGCCGGATTTTCGACATGTCGAAAAAAAAATTTTTTTTGGCCGAAAAAAAAAATTTTTTTTGCACATAACACACCTGTGTGGTACGGGAAATGCTACGAGGAACGCGATGGACTCGGGACTGCTGCTGGCCTCTCTTGCTATGGTTTACTTATGTTTCGTGCTCCACCTGCTCCACCTCATTCTGCACTTCAGATGATCCACTTCACGTGGGTTACGGGGTTTGGGACAACGATGATATGTTGTGTCCGACGACAAGGTAAGGTAAGCTCATCGAGGTACACCAAACCGGAGTTGTCAAATCAAAAAAAGACACACCGCCCGAGAGGCAATTGGTGTGACACAACAGCGATGACACAACCACTCTGCCCGAGGGGGCGCGTTTTTAGCGACCGAGACCTCCTCTCCTGACTGAGGGACACACGATCTGACCGTCTGAGAGACGCAGCATTCTACCCTGCCCGAGGGGCACCCACTCTCCTGACCGAGAGACACGCAGTCTTGCCCGAGGGGCACCTGGTTTCCTGACCGAGACAATATTCTGCCCGAGGGGCACTCACTCTCCCGACCGAGAGACACGCAGTTTTGCCCGAGGGGCACCTGTTCTCCTGACCGAGACAATATTCTGCCCGAGGGGCACCCACTCTCCCGACCGAGAGACGCAGCATCTCGCCCGAGGGGCACCTGTTCTCCTGACCGAGACAAAATTTTTGCCCGAGGGGCACCCACTCTCCCGACCGAGAGACACGCAGTCTTGCCCGAGGGGCACCTGTTCTCCTGACCGAGACAATATTCTGCCCGAGGGGCATCCACTCTCCCGACCGAGAGACGCAGCATCTCGCCCGAGGGGCACCTGTTCTCCTGACCGAGACAATATTCTGCCCGAGGGGCACTCACTCTCCCGACCGAGAGACACGCAGTTTTGCCCGAGGGGCACCCGTTATCCTGACCGAGACAAAACTATGCCCGAGGGGCACCCACTCTCCCGACCGAGAGACGCAGCATCTCGCCCGAGGGGCACCTGTTCTCCTGACCGAGACAAAAATTTTGCCCGAGGGGCACCCGCTCTCCCGACCGAGAGATACACAATCTTGCCCGAGGGGCACCAAATCCCGACCGAGAAGACGACCCTCACACCATGCTCGTGTCAGGTCTCAAGAGGGCTGAAGCCGCGGTTGAGGACAACAACACCCCCACGCACTGGTTCTAATAAATGACGGCGAGGTGCACGGGGGGATCAGCACGAAGGAGGGGCGCAAAAAGATGGGGATGATGACGCCGTGGTGTTCAAGGTGGTCCTCCGCCGCTTATGAACGTGACAGCGGGACAGCGCTGCGCCCGTGGCCGCAGCGGATTGAGGACATTCCCATCAGCCATCGAGACTATCACCGCGCCTCGCCGAAAACCTGCTTCACGCTTGATCGCGCTCAAGGTTTCCAAACGCATACTTCAGCTGGAGGTTCCGTCACAGAGGCGCTGACAAAGGCGGGACCAAGAGCAACAGTCGGGTGCTGATAAATGGGTCGATACTGATGCAGCAAAGTGACGTCAGTGATATCCAACTCCTACTTTCCTGACCGAGACACGATCTTGCCGAGGAGCATCGGACCGAGACACCCACTTCTGCCTGAGGGGCACCTAGCCGAGACGCATTTTTCCTGCCCGAGGGGCATCTCGCCGAGACATTACCTGCCTGAGGGGCACCTGGCCACGACATACCTACAGCTTACGCTTGCGGGGCACCCTGCCTGAGGAGCACCTGGCCAAGACATACATTTCCGCCTACGAGGCACCCTGCCCGAGGGGCACCTGGTCAAGACAGACACCTCTGCCTACGAGGCACCCTGCCCGAGGGGCACCTGGCCAAGACACACACTTCCGCCTACGGGGCACCCTGCCCGAGGGGCACCTGGCCAAGACAGACACCTCTGCCTACGAGGCACCCTGCCCGAGGGGCACCTGGCCAAGACAGACACTTCCGCCTACGAGGCACCCTGCCCGAGGGGCACCTGGCCAAGACAGACACTTCCGCCTACGAGGCACCCTGCCCGAGGGGCACCTGGTCAAGACACACACTTCCGCCTACGGGGCACCCTGCCCGAGGGGCACCTGGCCAAGACAGACACCTCTGCCTACGAGGCACCCTGCCCGAGGGGCACCTGGCCAAGACAGACACTTCCGCCTACGAGGCACCCTGCCCGAGGGGCACCTGGCCAAGACATACACTTCCGCCTACGAGGCACCCTGCCCGAGGGGCACCTGGTCAAGACATACATTTCCGCCTACGGGGCACCCTGCCTGAGGGGCATCTGGCCGCGACATACACTTCCGCCTACGGGGCACCCTGCCTGAGGGGCACCTGGCCAAGACGCACATTCATGCCCGAGGGACACCGGGCCGAGACATTACATTCCCTGCCTGAGGGACACCTGGCCGAGACACATTCCTGCCGAGGGGCACTCACTCCCGACCGCGAGACGCAGGATTTTGCCTGAGGGGCACCTCCTCTCCTGACCGAGACACAACCCCGCCCAGCACAGTGCCGAGGGGCATTTACGCTTTCGACTGGAATACCGAGCCTGACCCGGGGAGACACAATCGTGCCACAATCGTGAGGGGCGTACTCTCTTGATTGAGAAATACACCTTTTTTGCCCGAGCGACGGCACCTGAAGGCGGAAGGGTGGCCTGTCACACACAGCCTGCCAGATCCAGCTCGAGCACGGTGACGCGACGTGAGCTTTCCGAGGGCGACAGTTTTCGTGTACCAATGCAACGCCCCCGGACACGCCCCCGAGAAGCCGGCACGTCTGTCGTGCCCAGCTTATCTGCGCGAATGCCGACTACGCGCACCCCGGCGTCAAGCGGATGCCCGCACACGCCCCAAGCGGGGCATACTCCGTCGAAGCATAGTCTCCCTGCCGGGGGACACACATTCAAGCCTGCATTATTCACAGGGGTCAGGGGGAGTTCCGGGCGTCTGTGGCCCGGTGTTGAGACGTACGACCTCACAGTTCCATGCAGGGAAGGGGAGCTGCTGACTGGACACCTGCGAGGTGCCGTGGGACATACACAGAGATCAGGTATCCAACACAGCCGAGACGCTCTCCCAAGCTGCACTGCTCGGGGAGCAAAAGAAGCAGCGACTGAGAGACGCGTCCGCATCGCCTGTGTCAGCGGTGCCGCCGCTGAGGGGGTCCACCGAAACCGCAGCCATGGCAGCGGGCCGAGATCATTCCACAAGGTTGGGGGGCAGTCAGCCAGTCTTCCCGAGTACCCAGCAGCCTACTCGACAAGCCCGAACAGCGACTGCAGCGTGCGACAAGCTCCGGTCCGCGGGGACTCACCTCTCTCATTAAGAAGGCGACTCCGAGAATCCTTCTGGCATGCCCACACCTCCAGGGCCTCGAATTTCCTCACGCACCGGGAAATACGCCCTCCACACTGAGTCCGGGCGTTACCACTGAATCGACGCCACGTGGGGCCACAGGGCCTCCGTTTGATGCGCTGTCTACGAGGCGGGCGATGGGGCAGGTACAGTGGGGATCAGCCCAGTGGGAAGGGGGCCGCAGGAACGTGTTGTCCACCGCTCGAGCGGAGTTCAGGAGACGACAGTGCGCGCGATCGCCCTCTTTCACCCAGAAGGGCCGGCACCTCTCACACCTACCCCTGGGCACTCCATGCAGCGTCTCCAGTGCGCCATGAAGAGGCGCGTTGGGCTTCACCCCGCAACTCGCTCGCAGCCAGCGAAGACCGGAGAGGACACAGAGAGCCACAGAGCGATCGAGATCACGCCGGAAAGCACCGGGTGTTGGCCGGGCTCCCGAAGGGCGAGAGTTTAAGACGGCCGGACAGTAGACTGCTGCGGAGGAGCTGGGAGGCGAGTTTCAGACTGTGATTTCTCGATCCGCTGAGCCCTGTCCCCAGGCGAGAGCTGCCGGGTCATGGTGGCTGAATATGCACGAGCGTCGCGGTGGTGGTGCTGGGAGCGCACCAGAGGACTGTCACGCTGAGGGGCTGGGCATGGCCACTGACTACCTGGATACGGCCGTCTCAGTGCATCGCCCGGGGTGCAAAACGACATCGAGGATGTCAGGAAGAAGGGTCATGTGGGCACACACCAATATGTCGGAGACGTGAAGAAGCCTCGAGGGGAAGGGTTCCCCAGGGGATGGAGGATCCCGAAGAGGTACAGGGTGAGGATTCAAATACCCGGAGTGGGAAACGCACCAGACGTCGGGGGTCAGCCAAGAGCGGGTGGTTGCAGCACAGGCGGGGCTGTGTGCAACCTTTGCCCCCTTAGTTTCGCCGGGTTGAGACGCATCAACTCTCTCGCCGGGTGCGGCAACTGGAGAGACAGGCATGTTGTCGATAGGGCACACCAAGAATCACGAGGCTGACCACACGACGGCGGCACACGGCCGAGGCAGGCGGATCCCCTCAGCGAGTGAGGTTCGATCGTTTTCCGTACAAGGTGCTCGTGACAACGTAGAAAGCGGTACATTACCATCGGAGGGATGCATACGATGGGCGACGGAGCCTGATCACTTCAATAGTAGACCGTTCGCGCGGCGTCCCTAAGTCCTGCTGCCCCAGGGTGGCCGGATTTTCGACATGTCGAAAAAAACATTTTTTTGGCCGAAAAAAAAAATTTTTTTTTGCACATAACACACCTGTGTGGTACGGGAAATGCTACGAGGAACGCGATGGACTCGGGACTGCTGCTGGCCTCTCTTGCTATGGTTTACTTATGTTTCGTGCTCCACCTGCTCCACCTCATTCTGCACTTCAGATGATCCACTTCACGTGGGTTACGGGGTTTGGGACAACGATGATATGTTGTGTCCGACGACAAGGTAAGGTAAGCTCATCGAGGTACACCAAACCGGAGTTGTCAAATCAAAAAAGACACACCGCCCGAGAGGCAATTGGTGTGACACAACAGCGATGACACAACCACTCTGCCCGAGGGGGCGCGTTTTTAGCGACCGAGACCTCCTCTCCTGACTGAGGGACACACGATCTGACCGTCCGAGAGACGCAGCATTCTACCCTGCCCGAGGGGCACCCACTCTCCTGACCGAGAGACACGCAGTCTTGCCCGAGGGGCACCTGGTTTCCTGACCGAGACAATATTCTGCCCGAGGGGCACTCACTCTCCCGACCGAGAGACACGCAGTTTTGCCCGAGGGGCACCTGTTCTCCTGACCGAGACAATATTCTGCCCGAGGGGCACCCACTCTCCCGACCGAGAGACGCAGCATCTCGCCCGAGGGGCACCTGTTCTCCTGACCGAGACAAAAATTTTGCCCGAGGGGCACCTACTCTCCCGACCGAGAGACACGCAGTCTTGCCCGAGGGGCACCTGTTCTCCTGACCGAGACAATATTCTGCCCGAGGGGCATCCACTCTCCCGACCGAGAGACGCAGCATCTCGCCCGAGGGGCACCTGTTCTCCTGACCGAGACAATATTCTGCCCGAGGGGCACTCACTCTCCCGACCGAGAGACACGCAGTTTTGCCCGAGGGGCACCCGTTATCCTGACCGAGACAAAACTATGCCCGAGGGGCACCCACTCTCCCGACCGAGAGACGCAGCATCTCGCCCGAGGGGCACCTGTTCTCCTGACCGAGACAAAAATTTTGCCCGAGGGGCACCCGCTCTCCCGACCGAGAGATACACAATCTTGCCCGAGGGGCACCAAATCCCGACCGAGAAGACGACCCTCACACCATGCTCGTGTCAGGTCTCAAGAGGGCCGAAGCCGCGGTTGAGGACAACAACACCCCCACGCACTGGTTCTAATAAATGACGGCGAGGTGCACGGGGGGATCAGCACGAAGGAGGGGCGCAAAAAGATGGGGATGATGACGCCGTGGTGTTCAAGGTGGTCCTCCGCCGCTTATGAACGTGACAGCGGGACAGCGCTGCGCCCGTGGCCGCAGCGGATTGAGGACATTCCCATCAGCCATCGAGACTATCACCGCGCCTCGCCGAAAACCTGCTTCACGCTTGATCGCGCTCAAGGTTTCCAAACGCATACTTCAGCTGGAGGTTCCGTCACAGAGGCGCTGACAAAGGCGGGACCAAGAGCAACAGTCGGGTGCTGATAAATGGGTCGATACTGATGCAGCAAAGTGACGTCAGTGATATCCAACTCCTACTTTCCTGACCGAGACACGATCTTGCCGAGGAGCATCGGACCGAGACACCCACTTCTGCCTGAGGGGCACCTAGCCGAGACGCATTTTTCCTGCCCGAGGGGCATCTCGCCGAGACATTACCTGCCTGAGGGGCACCTGGCCACGACATACCTACAGCTTACGCTTGCGGGGCACCCTGCCTGAGGAGCACCTGGCCAAGACATACATTTCCGCCTACGAGGCACCCTGCCCGAGGGGCACCTGGTCAAGACACACACTTCCGCCTACGGGGCACCCTGCCCGAGGGGCACCTGGCCAAGACAGACACCTCTGCCTACGAGGCACCCTGCCCGAGGGGCACCTGGCCAAGACATACACTTCCGCCTACGAGGCACCCTGCCCGAGGGGCACCTGGCCAAGACATACACTTCCCGCCTACGAGGCACCCTGCCCGAGGGGCACCTGGCCAAGACAGACACTTCCGCCTACGAGGCACCCTGCCCGAGGGGCACCTGGCCAAGACAGACACTTCCGCCTACGAGACACCCTGCCCGAGGGGCACCTGGCCAAGACATACACTTCCGCCTACGAGGCACCCTGCCCGAGGGGCACCTGGCCAAGACATACACTTCCGCCTACGAGGCACCCTGCCCGAGGGGCACCTGGTCAAGACATACATTTCCGCCTACGGGGCACCCTGCCTGAGGGGCATCTGGCCGCGACATACACTTCCGCCTACGGGGCACCCTGCCTGAGGGGCACCTGGCCAAGACGCACATTCATGCCCGAGGGACACCGGGCCGAGACATTACATTCCCTGCCTGAGGGACACCTGGCCGAGACACATTCCTGCCGAGGGGCACTCACTCCCGACCGCGAGACGCAGGATTTTGCCTGAGGGGCACCTCCTCTCCTGACCGAGACACAACCCCGCCCAGCACAGTGCCGAGGGGCATTTACGCTTTCGACTGGAATACCGAGCCTGACCCGGGGAGACACAATCGTGCCACAATCGTGAGGGGCATACTCTCTTGATTGAGAAATACACCCTTTTTGCCCGAGCGACGGCACCTGAAGGCGGAAGGGTGGCCTGTCACACACAGCCTGCCAGATCCAGCTCGAGCACGGTGACGCGACGTGAGCTTTCCGAGGGCGACAGTTTTCGTGTACCAATGCAACGCCCCCGGACACGCCCCCGAGAAGCCGGCACGTCTGTCGTGCCCAGCTTATCTGCGCGAATGCCGACTACGCGCACCCCGGCGTCAAGCGGATGCCCGCACACGCCCCAAGCGGGGCATACTCCGTCGAAGCATAGTCTCCCTGCCGGGGGACACACATTCAAGCCTGCATTATTCACAGGGGTCAGGGGGAGTTCCGGGCGTCTGTGGCCCGGTGTTGAGACGTACGACCTCACAGTTCCATGCAGGGAAGGGGAGCTGCTGACTGGACACCTGCGAGGTGCCGTGGGACATACACAGAGATCAGGTATCCAACACAGCCGAGACGCTCTCCCAAGCTGCACTGCTCGGGGAGCAAAAGAAGCAGCGACTGAGAGACGCGTCCGCATCGCCTGTGTCAGCGGTGCCGCCGCTGAGGGGGTCCACCGAAACCGCAGCCATGGCAGCGGGCCGAGATCATTCCACAAGGTTGGGGGGCAGTCGGCCAGTCTTCCCGAGTACCCAGCAGCCTACTCGACAAGCCCGAACAGCGACTGCAGCGTGCGACAAGCTCCGGTCCGCGGGGACTCACCTCTCTCATTAAGAAGGCGACTCCGAGAATCCTTCTGGCATGCCCACACCTCCAGGGCCTCGAATTTCCTCACGCACCGGGAAATACGCCCTCCACACTGAGTCCGGGCGTTACCACTGAATCGACGCCACGTGGGGCCACAGGGCCTCCGTTTGATGCGCTGTCTACGAGGCGGGCGATGGGGCAGGTACAGTGGGGATCAGCCCAGTGGGAAGGGGGCCGCAGGAACGTGTTGTCCACCGCTCGAGCGGAGTTCAGGAGACGACAGTGCGCGCGATCGCCCTCTTTCACCCAGAAGGGCCGGCACCTCTCACACCTACCCCTGGGCACTCCATGCAGCGTCTCCAGTGCGCCATGAAGAGGCGCGTTGGGCTTCACCCCGCAACTCGCTCGCAGCCAGCGAAGACCGGAGAGGACACAGAGAGCCACAGAGCGATCGAGATCACGCCGGAAAGCACCGGGTGTTGGCCGGGCTCCCGAAGGGCGAGAGTTTAAGACGGCCGGACAGTAGACTGCTGCGGAGGAGCTGGGAGGCGAGTTTCAGACTGTGATTTCTCGATCCGCTGAGCCCTGTCCCCAGGCGAGAGCTGCCGGGTCATGGTGGCTGAATATGCACGAGCGTCGCGGTGGTGGTGCTGGGAGCGCACCAGAGGACTGTCACGCTGAGGGGCTGGGCATGGCCACTGACTACCTGGATACGGCCGTCTCAGTGCATCGCCCGGGGTGCAAAACGACATCGAGGATGTCAGGAAGAAGGGTCATGTGGGCACACACCAATATGTCGGAGACGTGAAGAAGCCTCGAGGGGAAGGGTTCCCCAGGGGATGGAGGATCCCGAAGAGGTACAGGGTGAGGATTCAAATACCCGGAGTGGGAAACGCACCAGACGTCGGGGGTCAGCCAAGAGCGGGTGGTTGCAGCACAGGCGGGGCTGTGTGCAACCTTTGCCCCCTTAGTTTCGCCGGGTTGAGACGCATCAACTCTCTCGCCGGGTGCGGCAACTGGAGAGACAGGCATGTTGTCGATAGGGCACACCAAGAATCACGAGGCTGACCACACGACGGCGGCACACGGCCGAGGCAGGCGGATCCCCTCAGCGAGTGAGGTTCGATCGTTTTCCGTACAAGGTGCTCGTGACAACGTAGAAAGCGGTACATTACCATCGGAGGGATGCATACGATGGGCGACGGAGCCTGATCACTTCAATAGTAGACCGTTCGCGCGGCGTCCCTAAGTCCTTGGGTCCTAAGGGTCCTGGGTGGAAGCGTCCAATGCAACACTCACAGCATAGAGGCCAAGTGTTTCTCGTAGTATTTTGCACATAACACACCTGTGTGGTACGGGAAATGCTACGAGGAACGCGATGGACTCGGGACTGCTGCTGGCCTCTCTTGCTATGGTTTACTTATGTTTCGTGCTCCACCTGCTCCACCTCATTCTGCACTTCAGATGATCCACTTCACGTGGGTTACGGGGTTTGGGACAACGATGATATGTTGTGTCCGACGACAAGGTAAGGTAAGCTCATCGAGGTACACCAAACCGGAGTTGTCAAATCAAAAAAAAAATATGGGGGGGGGGGGTTCAAAGTGCAAGAGGTGGAGCCCGTTCAACAGGTGGAAGCGTCCAATGCAACACTCACAGCATAGAGGCCAAGTGTTTCTCGTAGTATTTTCGGCCGACTAAACTTTAGCAGGGTATAAGATAGACTTTTTTTCTGGCGCCGTTTTCCGGTTTTTCTGGTTTTGAAATTTTTCGCGCGCGCCTTCGGCGCGCGCGACCCGCGCAAACCCTCTCAGAATCACACCCAACACGGCTGGACCAGGCTCTGCCGAACAGCAGTGGCGTGTTGCTCCACGCAGCTCCCCGAAGGGACGGAACTGAGCTTTCAATGCGTCCACGTACTGACGGAGCGCGGCTTCGCATCACCTCCCGCATCAGGACAAACCCCCCTGAGGGTGCTGCTCTGCTGGTATGCCTCACGAAGGGCAACTACCTTCATGGTCGAGCTTGTTGCATGACCACCCCCTTGAGGCAGTCAGTCAGACGATGCGCACAACGTGCGCTCATGCGAACACCAGCGGGTGTCTCCAACACTGCACAAATCGCGGTCCCGCCAGAACCCGAATCCGTCGATCCTCTCCAAAGCGGACATGCACTCCCGAAAACATCGGAGTTTGCATGTGCCATCCCCAGCAAGGCAAACGTGCTCGAGACAAGGTCGTAGCTTGCGTGGATGACAGGGTGGTCCTTGGCAGTGTGCACCGCAACGAGATTGAGTGCATGCGCTCGGCAAGCCGCCCAGAAGGAGTACGGTGCGGTCGGAATGATCAAGCTAGAAGACCTGCATGACGAGGACATCACCACCCACCGGGTCCCGCTGGGCTCCTTTTCTCCGCTTCTCTGCTTTCTTTTGACTGTTTGAGCTCCGTGCGGATCACGATGGGGTCACTTTCCATATTTTTTTGGCTAATGGTCCCACTGGTTGACTGTCACAAAGGTTCCCCAAAAACCGGCGAAAATCCGATCGGCCTTTTTTTTTTTTCCAGAAAACCGGAAACCGGGAAACCCTGGTTTTGAAAACCGGAAAACCAGACCTATCTTATCCCCTGCTAAACCGAAAATCGGGCCCTCTGGGGTGCCACACCGATATTTTTCGGATTTTTTTCGGATTTTTTTTCGATTTTTTTTGGTTGGGGTGGCCACCAGTCCAGGCTGCTGCCCCAGGGTGGCCGGATTTTCGACATGTCGAAAAAAAATTTTTTTTGGCCGAAAAAAAAATTTTCCGGGGGGCTTCGCCCCCCGGACCCCCCATGTGGGGGGCTCCGCCCCCCACGCCCCCCGCCCCCCCCCCCCCCCCCCACCTCCCACCTCCCTCCCGGCCGGGGGCCGGTACGGTCGGTCGTCGGCTGCGGCCAAAGGGCGTGCGGTAGCCGACGCCCTTTTGTGCTCGCCTCCTCCCTCCCACACCTCTTTGTCCTCTTTCATGACGCGTCACCCTGCCTCCACGCTCTGACTTCTGTGACCCGCATGCCGCGTTGAGAGCAAGTCTTCCGTGTGCTGTCACCGAGACCAGGCCACTATCTGCTCTCAGGTTGGTAGCAATGGCCTTTTACCTGATGTCAAGCCCACGTGACAAAGACTCGTGCAGCTGAGGTCCTGGCTGGTCTGTCCTGTTGTCTGGGATCCTGTTCCCCCCCGCACCCCCCCTTCCCACACATGTCTGGTGCGTCGGTCGCGGGTTTGTGGCGCATCGGTCCTTTGGCCTGCCGGGCCTCCCCCCCGCACCCCCCCTCCACACGCGAACCGGTCCCCCTTTTTCAATTGCGACCCGGTTCCCGTGTTGTGTCGCGGCCCTCCCCGCCTCGCCTCCGACAGACTCTCCCCACAGTTGACGACGTGGGCAAACGGCGCCGACATCCTCTCATCACTTACCGTATTCTCATCAGGACGGTCGGTTTCCCTGACGCCACGACCACCAATGTGCTCCGATGCTTTTTGAAGGAGGTAGTTCATCCCCGACTCAGGCGTTTGCGGGAATGAGCTCGCCCACTTCTCCTGGAGGAGTACGCACCACCCGGTCGTGGCGCACCCGCACCCGCTGCACACCGCACATGACGAGTTGCGGTAGCAGCCGTACCCCACACAGGTTCGAGTGGTTTGCCATGGTCCTGCTCACGACGACCTGCAGGTCACCCGTTCCTGTCGTGCACGGGCAGGCAGTGCCAGGAGGTGGTGGCCTCGTCAATCTGGCAGGGTTTGAGTTTACCGGGGCGAGGCACTCCACTCTGGGTCTGCTGTTTGTGATGTAACAAGCAGGTCTGGCGGGGTGTTCAGGGTTCGGAGTGGCCCTCCTCGTTGGCATCCGTGCAGCAGCGCTATCGCGTCCCGGAATGCCCCGTGTCACACCGGTGGGAACAGGGGCCAGCACCGCCATCTCGAGGAGGACCCGGGCCGTTCTTTGGATTCTTCACAGTCGCAGCCTCCGGCTTGTCGTTGTCCGTCAGCGTAGCGCCCACCCAGCCTGCAGAGATCTTGCACCGTCTTCAACAGCAACTTTTGACCCGACAATTTTTGGGGCATTTTTTCACCAAAAAAAAATCACTCTGCGCGCCAAGTCGAAGACTTGTTTGGGGACTTTTGGTGTCCCCAATTTTTCAATTTTCGAAAAATAAGCTCACTTTGCTAAACTGGACCCAACTCCCCACACTCTTTTTTAAGCGAAAAACAGCAAATTTCGGCCGATTTTTTCTCATTTTTTCTCATTTTTTTTGGTAAAACACACCCCGTGTGGTAGAGAAAATACGGCAAGAGTCTCGGTGGGTCGGAAGAGCAGATGGTTCCCGCAACAGCTCCCGGGGAGCGGCGGGTATTTCGCATAGGATGCCGGATGTGTGAACACGTTTGTGCGGTTTGCCCTGTGTTGTGTGAACATATGTGTATGTGTGTGTGTATGCTCCACCCAACCCGACACATTTTCTGTACTTCAGACAGGTAAGGTCACTCGACACGCGGGGGGGGGGGGGTTTTGTTGTGTGTTTTTTCTGGGTGGAAGCGATCAATGCAAAAATCATCTGAAAGGAAGACTCGAGAGACTGCTGCTGTATTTTCACCGACTTTTCCATACCCCCAAGGAGACCAAGAGGCAGGACCTTCCTACCGGGGAGACTGTACTCTGTGTACGAACGAGGTATCAAGGGGACGAAGAGGGCACAACCTTCCTACCGGGGAGACTGTCCGCAAAGGATACCAAGAGGCAGGACCTTCCTACCGGGGAGACTGTACTCTGTGTACGAACGAGGTATCAACGAACGAGGTATCAAGGGGACGAAGAGGGCACAACCTTCCTACCGGGGAGACTGTCCGCAAAGGAGACCAAGAGGCAGGACCTTCCTACCGGGGAGACTGCTCTACAGGGTGTTCCTCCGGCAACGCGTCGGGGCTGGCCAGCCAGGAGCACGCCGGACATATCCAGTGGGGCTCCCCCGCCGTCTGCATAAACAGCTCGGCGGTGCCGGCCGTCGTGTGCTTTTTCATGCACGACTTTGTCGTGCGGCACCCACATCGGTAGCACGTGATGGTCGCGCTGTGAGAGACCCCGCACGACGGGAAGATGCAGGCCTGATGACTGGGAAGACGACGCGCAGCAGGAGGGGGACATGAACCAACCGGAGCAGTCTGCCAGCGCGCACGAGGGATCAGACAAGCTGGACCAAGTCCTCGCGGAGCTCGTCACCATCAAGAAGCAAAACACGAAACTGGAGGCCAGGGTGATCGACATGGAGAAGGCTTTGAAGGGGATGGGTGACCGCCTGCAGGCAGAGGAGGAGGAGCTACCCGCAGTTTTCAGTCCCCACGTAGTCGCAACGTGGGGCACCATGGCTTCAGCCCATATGAGAAGGGAGGTGAGGAACAAGCTGTCTACAGCTTTTAACGAGGCGGCGATCGGCGCGATCAGCGAGAACAAGGCAGACTGGCTGGATCACCTCAAGCGGGCTTTCGAGACTCTGGACAACATCCTCCTCCTCGTCAACAGCACCGGGCTAAACCAGGCTCACCGCAAGGGCCTGCACCACGCAGTGGCAAGGTTGTCGGCGCTGACGGTGGTGCGGGGGAAAACGGCCCGAGGGGTGTACGAGCAGAAATGCTTTGATGCGGGGTTCGCGGGTATCTCCGCTGTTCTACACCACAAATTTGTGAAGGACGCCGTGGACGCAGCGTCGCGGGAGGAGCAAGCGGAGAGGTCCCGCTCAGCCGCTTTTCCTCAACAGCGAGACTGGCGCTACGAACCGTATCACACACCGTCGGGAAAGGGGAAGGGAAGGGGGAAGGGGCACACCGGGTCAAAGAGATCAAAGCAATGACTCAAGCAAACACCCGCCCGCCCAACCCTACCTCTTCAGACCCTGCACCGCCAACTACCGACAGAAAGGAGCAACAAAAGCACGGGACGCAAGAATAAAACACAAGCCCCACTGACCGAGAAGGCGCGCATCGTGGTGCGAGCGACGCTGAGGGGCATCTTGGGAGACGCACTCTCCCCAAACTACTGGAAAACACTGTCGCGGACCATGGAGCGGTACGGGGATCTCCTGGAAGTGTGACAGGAGAAGGTGTGTGTCGAGTCGCACGACGAAGGCGTGATGCGGTGGATGGCACACCTCCAGGCGGAGGGGCTGTCAGTGCAGTCGGCGCTGCAGTACACCAACAACCTGGTGGCGGCGCTCCGCAGGCTCGCCGGCATCCACCTCGAACACAGCAGCATTTTGCGGGACTTCAGGAGAGCGCTAAAGCGGAGAGGGGCACTGAAACCCCAGAAACACGCCGTGCCCGCAACGCGAGAGGAGGCAAAGGAAGCCATGCAGCGAGAGCCCAGGGACGTGGTGAAGATTGCGCTGAGTCTGACGTGGGCGGGGGCAGCTCGGAGCTCAGATGTCCTGCGTTTGGACAGGGACGATGTCAAGCCGATGGGGAACGGACAGGTGGCAGTACGGTGGACGCAGTCGAAGTCCGATCCATACAGAGTCGGACGGATGACAGGGTTGCGAATGCCTCGACGCTACTACGAGCTCCTCACAGAGCACCTGCGCACGACGGCGCGTCCGCGAGAGAAAAAGGTGTTTCCACAGACTGTGACTTATGCATCCATAGCGGCGGCGGTGAAGCGGGTGAAGCTGACGCTGACACCACACTCGTTGAGACGGGGGGCACTGACGCACCTCGCGAGGCTCGGGCTGCCGCTAGAAGAGATCAGGTTGCTGTCCCGACACAGCACCATCGAGGGGGTGGTGCGCTACATCGACGCGGCGGAGAACATTCGGATCACAGAGACCGAGGCAGTGTCGAGCCGACTGGCTTGGTGAGGTCTAAAAAGCGCAGGGCAAAGCGGCGGCGTCGCGACGGAGACATCGTGGCATCCCATTTCCCTCCTATGCAAAAGAAGATGAGGCGGCTTCTAGCCGCAGCCCCGATGTACGACGCGACACCGGATGACGACGACGAGCGAGGGCGTCTTCCACCACCACGGGTGCCACAGCGCAAGACGGTGGAGGGAGACTGGGGCAACGAAAACTGGAGCAGCGGACAGGAGGACGCGGACTACGGGCCGGCAGTGGAACACATATACGGAGAAGAGATCGGAGTGCCTCTGGGGGATACGACTGTTCGGCCACACGAGCAGGGAGACACGGGACAACATCAGAAGCTCGCCCCCAGCGGGACTCCACGACTGGACATCGGTGCATTGAGACAACTCGACACGGACGGGGAGCTGGACGGGGTCATCGACATGATAACGGACACGGCGGTGTTCCGCGAGGCACTGCTGGCGGGGCGTGAAGGGGCGTTCGCGAGGGAGAAGCGAAAGGTGTCCAGACACATGCTCCAGCACCTCGGGCAGCTGGAGGACTACGGGGTCTTGGTGCAAGAAGAATCAACGCTGATCCACCCGGCCTACACCGTGGCCAAAAAGAGCGGTGGCCTCAGGTTTATAGTGGACGCCAGGACGCTGAACAAGGCGATGAAGCCCCCGCCCGACATAGTCTAAATTCCATCACGAGAGTGGCGCAGAGGCTGGCTAACGCTGACTGGGTTGTATTGGCCGATGCGCGCAGCTGGTTCTACCAGTTCCCGGTGGCGGAGGATATACAGAAGTTCTTCGGGGTGCGTATCGGTGGCAAGCGGAACGATTTCGTCGACGCTCGCCTGCAGGTACTGTGCATGGGTTGGCCGTACTCCCCAGCTATTGCGCACAGGAGCGCGCGGGTGCTTCTCCCGCAGCCGCACGGCGAGGTGTGGATCGACAATTTTTGCATCGTAGCGTCGAGCCACGCAGAGGCAGATCAGCGGTATCGGGACCTCCTGGGGCGGTGCAAAGCATGCAACGTGGAGCTGAACATGGACGACACTGCGGCGCCCCGACGCAGCGTTTCGTGGCGTTCGGGATTGACTTTGATCTGCTGACCCACTCATTGAGGATGGACCCGGCGTGGGTGAAGAAGCTGGCCGATCGTTTGGAGCTGGCCGAGATGATCGCAGGAGACGTAACGCCGAGGCGCGCCTTCAAGATTTTCGGTAGTGTGGTGTGGCAGAGTTACGTGACGCGCAGCCCGCTCTGTTTCGCGCCAGCGATGCTGTCCTACATCAGGAGGATTGCCCGGACAACGCTGGAAGATAAGGGAAAGTGGGACTTAAAGGCGGTGGTACCACCCTCGGTGCGGCACGAGCTGCGCCTGCGAATGTCCTTCCTCGAACAGAATAGCTGGCTGACATGTGTGCCACACACACGAGGCGCCTCGGTCTGGAGCGACGCGTCGAGCACAGCGTGGGCGGCGATCGCGATCGAGGGGACGTCAGAGAGGGTGTCGCAGGGAGTGTTCTCCGAGCAGGAACGCGGGGCGCACATCTTCCTGAAGGAGGCTTACGCTGCCCTACAGGGACTCAGACTCATCATCGCGAGTGGGTGCACAGCGCGCTGCTACATCGACAACCTGCCGCTGGTGCACTGCCTCGTAAAGGGACACTGCAGCAACTTTCGGGGAAATATCCTGCTACAACACATCGTGAACACTGCGACGGCTAAGAATCTCACGCTGGATGCGGTGTGGGTCCCGACGACAGAGCAACGCGCGGACTGCTATACGAGAGGGGCCGTCCATCCGGCGCCGATCCCACTCGATGTCACCCTTAGACCAAATGCAGCAAACCAGACCGCGGGGGGGCTTCGCCCCCCACGCCACACGCACCTCCCGGCCGGGGGCCGGTTCGGTCGTCGTCGGCTGCGCTCAAAGGGCGTGCGGTAGCCGACGCCCTTTTGTGCTCGCCTCGTCCTCCCACACTTCAGTATGACGTTTAGGTGCGTCGGTGTTCCTGCTTTGTTCTTCTGTTGACTGGGACGGGCCAGTCCTCGTGGGTTGCCGACCGGTGTGTCCTCCCCTGGGATCCCCTCCTCCCCCCTCCACTTGCATCTGGTTCAGCTTCAGTGAGAGCTGAGCGGGAGCCATACTTGCTCTCGGTGACCAATTGTCCGCAGTCCTCCATCATGACGAGTTTGGTAATGCCCAGTCGCAGCCATCCCCCGTCCCAGGTGTTCTGCCGTGGGGCAGCTCACCATCTGCTGTGGTCGCACACCAGTGAGCAGGCCCTGTCAACGAAATCGATGTGACTGCTCTTGCCGCAGGGCAACGGAGGTGGGCCTGCATTGCATCCTGTTGCCGCTCAGTTCTGTTCACACCGGAGATTCTTGTTGCGCCGCAGATCGAACAGTCTTTCGTGTAGTCGGCGCCGATCTTGTATAAAACGTAGGCAGTAGGCTGCTGTGGGTGACCTGCAGGTTACCCGTCCCTTTCGTGCAGGCAGCGCGAGAGGTGCGATGTTTTTATGGGAACACGGCAGCTGCCCCGCACTCCATTCTGCTCTCTTGTCTGCTGTTTATGTTGAAAAAGGTCTGGCTGCCAGTGATCTCGCTGGGGGTCGGGCAAACCAAAAAAGAGGTAGGGCACAGGGTGGGCCGAGCTCGCGAGAAAAAAGGTGCAGCCCAACCCCGCCCCGACTTCCCGTGGTATGATGCAAACAGGATCGAATACACGGCCACAGAACATTTTCCCCCAATTCGAGAGGCACCGGATGTTGCTGCCTTTGGTCGTCGCCTGCTGGATCAAAAATCAGGAATCCAGGGGATCTTGGATTGCCTTTGAGTACTTGCAAAACTGCAATCCCGAGAAACTTTGCCAGCTAGTGTTCAGGAACGGCAGCAAATCTCATGGCTTGCATCGCTTTGTGGATGGTGTGCGATGATCAATCCCATACACGCAAGGACTTGGTCGCGAGACAGCCTACAGGGGGTCTGGGGGGCGGAGCCCCCCAGCCGCCGGAGGCCACGGTAGTGAACATCCTGAAAGTCTTCGAAGGCGAGTCCCCACACCGGTTGGTGCTGTTGCACATTCCAGGCGGAGATGGTCCTTCGCTTGGGGCATGATGAGGGGCGCTTCGATGAACACCATCAAGCCCCCAGCATGCCGTTGGGTTTTCATACGCTGCGACGCATGAAAACTCGGCCACAAGGCCGAACCCAAAAGCCCCAAAATCTGACCCGGGAGGTAGGGCCGAGGGTAGGGCCATGCCACCCCTGGCGGCCCACCCTCCCAAAGAATTACAGAAAAAGGGAGGTGGGGCCGCGGCCCCCTGCCAGCCCTGGCACGGGATCACTGCTGGCGGGTAGTTCAGGCTCGTGGCCCTCCTCGTTCCGATAGCCCCTCGGACATCCAAATGATTCACGTGCAGCAGCCCATGCGCAGAGAACGGTGTGCCGTCTTGTACAGCAACTGTTGGACAACTTTTGAAATCGTTTTTCACCAAAAAAAATCACTCTGCGGGCCAAGTCGAAGATTTTTCTGGGGACTTTTGGTGTCCCCAATTTTTCAAATTTCGAAAAATATGCTCACTTTGCTAAACTGGACCCAACTCCCCACACTCTTTTTTTCCGACTTTTTCACGGGTTTTTCCCGGTTTTTTTTGGTTTTTTTTGGCGGATGGAGCGAAGACCCCCAATTTGTACTATTTAGAATTGGCCAAAACCTGGAAATGGGCACTATTTAACCGGATGGCTGCCCTACCCCGTATTTCGTAGTTCTTTCGTACGGTATACTGTAGTATTCAAAACTACTGTATATTATAATTCAATAATTATTTTGGCCCCCCTCAGGGGGGGCCAATTAACAAAATTTTGTAACAAATAAATTATTTTGTAAAAATAATATTCTGGCGTCCAGCGGCCCAGTTAACAACTGCCCGTTTTTGTAAAAATAAAACTCTCGCGAGGCTCGATGATGGGGGTGGGGGAGGTGCTCCCGGCCAGTCTTATTCGCCTGTACAACGGGTTGCTCTTTCATGTCGACCCTGGCAGGGGACGGGGTTTCCAGGGCTTGAAGAGCAGCGGGCGTCTGCATCGGCGCTGCATCAGGCTCAGCCTGGCTGCCTTGGGGCGCGGCTGCTCAGACTCATCGCTCTCGCTTCCGTCATCCCCCTCCTGTCGTGGCACGATGTACTCCCGTCTTCCGATGCCCCTCGCCCTCCACGTTCTCCTGTGGTTCCCAGTCAGGTAAAGGACGCTGTAACAAACATGTTAATTTGTAAAAAATAAAAATAGAAAACCCCCGCTGCTCGGTGGGGCCAGTTACTGGGGGGGGGGCAAATACAAGAGTATATGCAAATACAAGGGTATACACGGTGGACTCCAGCGGCCCTAGCGGGAGTCTGGGAGCGGGAGTCTGAGCGGGTGTCAAAGACTCCCGCTAGCGGGAGTCCAGACTCCCGCTAGCGGGAGTCTATACTCCCGCTAGGGGGAGTCTGACTCCCCCTAGCGGGAGTCTTTTCACCTATTTTCATCCATTTTTCCCATGATATAGTTACAGTCTACTGGCGTGGGGGGTAAAATCATGGTGGAAGAGGGATGGGGAGGGGCTTGTTTTGCTTCTGTCAGTTTCCCCGGACTCTGGACTACCTACCTATCCTCCTGGTAGCGGCTACACCTGCGGAGGTGAGCGGTTAGAATTTGAGGTGTCAAAGTGCGGTCATCGCCTGTCGTAGTTGTGTTACACCTTGGGCAAGACAAGCCATCCTGCAGGCCTCATCTTCTTCGTCAGAACTGTCATCCCCCTCCTGCTGTGCGCGTTGGTCAAGCGTGCTCAAAGTCGCCTCGGATGACACGAATGGTGTGAAAGTCGCCCCCAGCGGGATTGGCATTTTGCACAAGCAGAGCGATAATTTGCGGTGTCCTTCGGGGAACCGGAACAGGAAGTAGGGCGCGCTGATGGGTTCAACGAAGTCCTGTGTGTTGCAGTGCACAAACCCCTTCTGCAGCTGTGTCAACTGTGTGCAAAGAACATACACAGCCAATCTATGAGCGTGTCGGGTGTGCAGACACGGACACAGGATGACTTCTCTATACCCGAGGATCCCGTCCTGCGACAGGTGCGCAACCTTCCAAGGCATGCCCGATGCGCGCCGCTTCTCTTCTGCCATCGCAAGATCTCTCTCGTAAGTTGCGGAGCTGGCGATTGTAACGGCATCTTTCTTGCGATGTCCGTTCTCTGCTTCTTCAAATTCGTCGTTGTTCTGCAGAGGCACTGCATCTTCTGGAGCCCACCAATGATGGAGACTGTGTACGTAGGCATTGCGCGTTGATCCCTTTTCGGCATGCTCCATCAACCAGTGAAATATATGCCCTGAGATCCGAGCACGCAAGAAGGGAATCCGGGCTGACTCATCCTTGCATCCCCAGAAGCGCCAGGGGATGTCTGCATACCGGAAATGCATGAGGTCTGCAAGGGAGACAAAGAGGTAGCGGAACAAGCCCTTGTAGGTGTGTCCTGTGACAGGCAAGCACGACCTTCCGGAACTGAGCACCTGTCCCATGCTGCGACACATTCAGTGCAAGGTTTGTACAGGTCTTGTCGAATATTTTTTTGTTGTCTCATCCAGCAGGGGTGGAGCTTGAAATATGGGGTTGCGGGCTGGATCGGGTCAGATCGGGTCAGCCAATTTTTTCTTATGGGTTCCCCCCCGGTTCGTCTCAGAGATCAGTGCTCGGGCCCAGCCTCCCGCGAGGTACCGGAACCGATATGCAGCCCCGGACGCGCAAGGACTTGGTTACAAGACAAACACATGCCGTAGGGGGGGTCTGGGAGGCGGAGCTCCCAGCCGCCGGAGGCCACGGTAGTGAACATCTGTGACTTGCGGGCGTACGGATTCTGTGTGAGTTGGCTGCGTCCTCCTGAGGATACTGAGATTCCCTGATGTAAAGGGCTTGGGTACAAGACAGGCACATGCCACAGGGGGGTCTGGGGGGCGGAGCCCCCCAGCCACCGGAGGCCACGGTAGTAAACGTCTGTTGCACGGTACGGGTTGGGCAGCTTCATTTGTCCTCTATTGTGACTGTTTGAGGCCTGTGCTCATGTCGCTGGGGTCACTTTGCTCACGAAACGCCTCCTGGTCACCTTGAGGCCCCAAGGCGAGGAGCCAACTTTTCCGGTTTCCCGAAAATCTATATTTTTTTTCTTTTTACCCCTGACCTGATTTTTTGTGAGGGCCTGCAGAAAATCAGGTCAGCTGACCCGAAAAAACCCCCAAGCTCCACCCCTGTCATCCAGTACCCTGATCAGCCGCATGGCGAGCCCCTTGCAGTCATGGAGTGCTGGGGTGACGTAGCGGGCATTGGGAAGCACACCTGCCAAGAGGGAGGGGTAGCCAGCCTCTTTCATCTCAGAGAGAGTCAGGTGCGGGTATCGATGCACCTGTTGATACCAGCGTTCTTCTGGGATGTCGCACAGTGAGCATCGGTGCCCTCGCCCCCCGCATCGCCTCATTGTTGCCCACTGCTGATCTATACTCCCGCTAGCGGGAGTTGGACTCCCCCTAGTTGAGACTCCCGAAAAGGGTTAAACCCGGTAGTGGTACCCTACCCCCGCTGGAGTCCACCGTGCAAGGCCGGATCAGCCCACGGGTGGGTTTGAGGAAGAAATCTGGGGGGGGCAAATTTTGCTGCGACTTCCGGTTTCACCCGGCCGAACTCCAGCATCTATCCAGACCCACGGTGCCAAGCCGTTCGCCCGTGTCGCGATCATTCGCGGCTTCAGGCTGCCCCCGACGACACGTTTGTATCCTGCACCTTGCCATACTTCGCCTCCACCTTGTATATGACGGAGAGCGCCCTCCTTCCGCATCGTTGCGACTTCCCTGACAGCGAACTTATCCATGTCAGGGAAGACATGGCGATGATTGCGTTGGCCACCTGGGTGCTGTGCTGGTGGAGCTCCTTGCTCAACACCGTTGCTAGGAGCCTTCTAATGGATCCCAGTGTCAGCACACTGCCCCCTTTTTTAACAGGGAAGGCCGTGCAAAAATCATGCACAATGTTCGTCGCCTCCGCAGCCTCGGGACTCTCTGCGCTCTTCTTCTTCTTAATCGACTTTGCCGCCGGCTTCGCTGCCGGCTTCGTTGTCGTCTTCCCCATTTTTGTGAATCAGGTCTGCGAGCTGGGATGGGTGGAAACGTCCGTTTCGTTTGGTGTGGCTGTACTTCAGTGACGAGTGCCACATTGCATAGGTATCATGGGAAAAATGAGTGAAAATAGGTGAAAAGACTCCCGCTAGGGGGAGTCAGACTCCCCCTAGCGGGAGTATAGACTCCCGCTAGCGGGAGTCTATACTCCCGCTAGCGGGAGTTGGACTCCCCCTAGTTGAGACTCCCGAAAAGGGTTACCCTACCCCCGCTGGAGTCCACCGTGTATGCTAATTCAACTCAAACACGGTGGACTCCAGCGGCCCTAGCGGGAGTCTGGGAGCGGGAGTCTGAGCGGGTGTCAAAGACTCCCGCTAGCGGGAGTCCAGACTCCCGCTAGCGGGAGTCTATACTCCCGCTAGGGGGAGTCTGACTCCCCCTAGCGGGAGTCTTTTCACCTATTTTCATCCATTTTTCCCATGATATAGTTACAGTCTACTGGCGTGGGGGGTAAAATCATGGTGGAAGAGGGATGGGGAGGGGCTTGTTTTGCTTCTGTCAGTTTCCCCGGACTCTGGACTACCTACCTATCCTCCTGGTAGCGGCTGCACCTGCGGAGGTGAGCGGTTAGAATTTGAGGTGTCAAAGTGCGGCCATCGCCTGTCGTAGTTGTGTTACACCTTGGGCAAGACAAGCCATCCTGCAGGCCTCATCTTCTTCGTCAGAACTGTCATCCCCCTCCTGCTGTGCGCGTTGGTCAAGCGTGCTCAAAGTCGCCTCGGATGACACGAATGGTGTGAAAGTCGCCCCCAGCGGGATTGGCATTTTGCACAAGCAAAGCGATAATTTGCGGTGTCCTTCGGGGAACCGGAACAGGAAGTAGGGCGCGCTGATGGGTTCAACGAAGTCCTGTGTGTTGCAGTGCACAAACCCCTTCTGCAGCTGTGTCAACTGTGTGCAAAGAACATACACAGCCAATCTATGAGCGTGTCGGGTGTGCAGACACGGACACAGAATGACTTCTCTATACCCGAGGATCCCGTCCTGCGACAGGTGCGCAACCTTCCAAGGCATGCCCGATGCGCGCCGCTTCTCTTCTGCCATCGCAAGATCTCTCTCGTAAGTTGCGGAGCTGGCGATTGTAACGGCATCTTTCTTGCGATGTCCGTTCTCTGCTTCTTCATTCGTCGTTGTTCTGCAGAGGCACTGCATCTTCTGGAGCCCACCAATGATGGAGACTGTGTACGTAGGCATTGCGCGTTGATCCCTTTTCGGCATGCTCCATCAACCAGTGAAATATATGCCCTGAGATCCGAGCACGCAAGAAGGGAATCCGGGCTGACTCATCCTTGCATCCCCAGAAGCGCCAGGGGATGTCTGCATACCGGAAATGCATGAGGTCTGCAAGGGAGACAAAGAGGTAGCGGAACAAGCCCTTGTAGGTGTGTCCTGTGACAGGCAAGCACGACCTTCCGGAACTGAGCACCTGTCCCATGCTGCGACACATTCAGTGCAAGGTTTGTACAGGTCTTGTCGAATATTTTTTTGTTGTCTCATCCAGTACCCTGATCAGCCGCATGGCGAGCCCCTTGCAGTCATGGAGTGCTGGGGTGACGTAGCGGGCATTGGGAAGCACACCTGCCAAGAGGGAGGGGTAGCCAGCCTCTTTCATCTCAGAGAGAGTCAGGTGCGGGTATCGATGCACCTGTTGATACCAGCGTTCTTCTGGGATGTCGCACAGTGAGCATCGGTGCCCTCGCCCCCCGCATCGCCTCATTGTTGCCCACTGCTGATCTATACTCCCGCTAGCGGGAGTTGGACTCCCCCTAGTTGAGACTCCCGAAAAGGGTTAAACCCGGTAGTGGTACCCTACCCCCGCTGGAGTCCACCGTGCAAGGCCGGATCAGCCCACGGGTGGGTTTGAGGAAGAAATCTGGGGGGGCAAATTTTGCTGCGACTTCCGGTTTCACCCGGCCGAACTCCAGCATCTATCCAGACCCACGGTGCCAAGCCGTTCGCCCGTGTCGCGATCATTCGCGGCTTCAGGCTGCCCCCGACGACACGTTTGTATCCTGCACCTTGCCATACTTCGCCTCCACCTTGTATATGACGGAGAGCGCCCTCCTTCCGCATCGTTGCGACTTCCCTGACAGCGAACTTATCCATGTCAGGGAAGACATGGCGATGATTGCGTTGGCCACCTGGGTGCTGTGCTGGTGGAGCTCCTTGCTCAACACCGTTGCTAGGAGCCTTCTAATGGATCCCAGTGTCAGCACACTGCCCCCTTTTTTAACAGGGAAGGCCGTGCAAAAATCATGCACAATGTTCGTCGCCTCCGCAGCCTCGGGACTCTCTGCGCTCTTCTTCTTCTTAATCGACTTTGCCGCCGGCTTCGCTGCCGGCTTCGTTGTCGTCTTCCCCATTTTTGTGAATCAGGTCTGCGAGCTGGGATGGGTGGAAACGTCCGTTTCGTTTGGTGTGGCTGTACTTCAGTGACGAGTGCCACATTGCATAGGTATCATGGGAAAAATGAGTGAAAATAGGTGAAAAGACTCCCGCTAGGGGGAGTCAGACTCCCCCTAGCGGGAGTATAGACTCCCGCTAGCGGGAGTCTATACTCCCGCTAGCGGGAGTTGGACTCCCCCTAGTTGAGACTCCCGAAAAGGGTTACCCTACCCCCGCTGGAGTCCACCGTGAATACAAGAGTACTCCAGAAATCGCGATTTTAAAAAGTTCACCGAGCAAATACAAGAGTATACTCTTGTATTTGCATACTAGACTTTTGAAGAACTTTTGTGGGGTTTTCATCATATTTTGTACTTCCAATGACCTCCCCCAGGCCAGTGGGCCTCCTGTCTGGAGTCGTCACGGTCGGGTGGGAGTCGCCTCGGGGTGGGAAAGGCCAAGAGGACGCTCGTATTGTCTCTTCGGCGCCGCTGCCCCATGAGGGCCCACCCGGAGGCCATATTTCTAGTATGCAAATACAAGAGTATATACTCTTGTATTTGCATACTAGACAACTTTTCAGCTAAAAAACAATTTTTTGAAAACCCTGAATTACGTAAGCTGGCACGGTGAATAGAAGAGTATACCCTTGTATTTGCCCCCCCCCCAGTAACACTGGCGAGCCGTGTTGTTCCATTTGTTTATCCCCCGCGACCCCAGACCAGCACATACCCTGCTGCACACACACACCCTCACTTACAAAAGGACCTTTGCACCTCCAACATGAGCAAGAGAACGGCAACCACAACACCGACGCGCAACATCAAGCGGACGAAGAGCGGAGATCTGGGGAAGGAGGATGAGCGGCATGAAAGCCAGCTGCAGCAGCTTGTGGAGGACTTTGTGGCCCTGTACACCACCAGGAAGACGGGGGAGGTGTTAAAACACACGGTGTTGAAGGAGATGCTGCAGAAGGTGCTGGTGACCACCATCCCCCCCAAGAGTGGAGTGATAACAACGGTGCTGAAACGCAAATACGATGCGCTGGCTTCCTACAAGTCGCTGAAGGATGTTTCCGGCGACCTGTACACGGTTCGGATCGAAGGAAACCGTGAGATGGCCATCCACGGCATCGCGCTGAAGCCCTTCCCCACGCCAACGCAGAAGAAGTCGGAGGGTTTCGCGCGCCTCAAGCTGGTGGTGGAGGACCTGGACAGCATGGATATGGTCAAGATGTACAAGGCATCGGCACAAGCCTCCACATCCGAGACGCGTCCGAAGAATAAGGCAGTGGCGGCGGTGGCGGGCGATGCAGCACATCGTTGTGGGCGTGCACGACCAGGAGACCGGGCGCTACTATAGCGTCATCGTCGAGAATGGCTTCGCCAAGCTGGTGACGGCGACGCTGGAAGGGGTGCAGGTCGACTACACCTTCTACAGGGACCGTCCTTCGGACCAGTGTGAGCCAGGTGAATACAGCGGCTCGCTCGTTGTGCCGCCTCCGCATTTTGTGGATTCAAGCAGAAATCGGTGAAATCATTCGACAACACAGGGCAGAGTTCGGCATGTCTCTGCGCGACTGTGAACGGCTGGGCTCACTCGT